>CAUYQV010132299.1:0-14026 GCA_963574575.1 Galagoides demidoff
TTGCCAACATTTAAAAATTGGAGGAGTTGGCTTGGCACCTGTGGCTCAAGTGGCTAAGGCGCCAGCCACATACACCTAAGGTGGCAGGTTCAAATCCAGCCTGGGCCCACCAAAAACAACAATGATGGCTGCAACCAAAAAGTAGCCAGGAACTGTGGCAGGCGCCTGTGGTCCCAGCTACTTGGAAGGCTGAGACAGGAGACTCACTTGAGCCCAGGAGTTGGAGGTTGCTGTGAGCTGTGATGCCACAGCACTCTACTCAGGGGGACAGCTTGAGGCTCTGTCTCAAAAAAAAAAAAAATTGGAGGAGTTGGCTGGGCACAGTGGCTTATGCCTGATCCTAGCACTCTGGGAGGCTGAGGTCGGTGGATTGATTGACTCAGGAGTTCAAAACCAGCATGAGCAAGAGCAAGACCCCATATCTACTAAAAACAGAATAACTAGCTGGGCATCATGGCGGGCACCTGTAGTCTCAGCCTCTTGGGAGACTGAGGAAGGAGGATTGCTTGAACCCAAGAGTTGGAGGTTGCTGTGAGCTATGAGGACACAATGGCAATTCTAGACTGGGCAACAGAATGAGACCTTTTCTCAAAAAAAAAAAAAAACAACCTTGAGCTGATAAAGGACTGGTCTTTGTGTGTGTGAGTGTGTGTATTTGTGCATGATGGTGGTATATGTGAATAAATACATGTGTGAGGATTTCTACGAGTGTATTTGTACGTATAAGCACATGTTCATTGAATTGGAGCTCCAGGGGAGCAGGGACTTTGTCTCATTCGTTTTTGTATCCTTGCATCTAGCACGCTCAAATGAATGTGTGTGGTATAGGGAAAGCATGAGCATGTATGTATGTATTGCAGTGGTTACCAGTGGGGATTCCAGAGTCAGACAGCATGAGTGCTTTCTAACTGTAAGCATCAGTTTTTTGTATGCAAAATTGGTGGCATTGCCATATCTACCTTGTAGGGAGGTCAAAGAGTTTAGAACTGAGTGGGCATAGGAAACAACAGATGTCGAAGAATGTCGCTATACCCTGTGTCTCCCCGAGCAGATGCTTCTAAGATCTAAAGGGCCTACATCAAAACAAGTCAGAAGACCACTTATGAGCAACATCCACCATTCTTCCCTGAGCCCAGTTTCTTCTATGGGAGAGAGCAATAACAGCATTTTGCTTATCTCCGAAGAAAGCTGGGAGGTTTCTGCTATCAGTCGTCCAAATCCGGCCCCTCAGGAAGGGCTTGGGCAGCCAAAACTGGGGACATGGTGCCCTCTACTGGCCGAATGGGGTAAACTAAAAGTGACTCCAGCCGGACAAAGGGGGACCTGGGAATTCCAGGGGTGGGGTCAACGAAGGGAACCCGGCAGAGGGCATCGAGCTGGAGAGAGGACCCTTAAACAGCTCCTTACTCCTACACCAAGGAGCCCGCCGATCCCTTTTTGTCTGCTAAGCTCCAAGGACGCCTCCCTCCCATTCACCCCAGCCCTAACAGAGCCAGCGGCGCCCTCTGCCCCTTATTACAAGTTCTGGGAGCATCCTCTGTACATTTTGCATTTCTCTGTGGGATTACCATCTGAGAAATAGTGGGGAGTGGCGGGATCCCCGACCATTTGATTCTTGGCAAGGCTCTTGGCAAATGTTAGAATAAAAGGGCAGCGCCTATAGCTCAGTGGGTAGGGCGCTGACCACATACACCGAGGCTGGCGGTTCGAACCTGGCCGAGGCCAGCTAAACAACGACAACTGCAACAACGGGCGTTGTGGCGGGCGCCTGTAGTCCCAGCTACTTGGGAGGCTGAGGCAAGAGAATCGCTTAAGCCCAAGAGTTGGAGGTTGCTGTGAGCTGTGACGCCACAGCACTCTACCCAGGGCGACAGCTTGAGACTCTGCCTCCAAAAAAAAGTTAGGATAAAAGGATCGTGGTAGCCCAGACTAGAGTGGGAAGTGCACCCAGAGGCCGTCTAGTCCCATTTGGGAATGATCCAGCCTCGGCAGCAGACAGCAGAGACCTGGATTCAGGGAATCCTTGACATTTTCTCCAAGCACAGCCAGGATTGTGGGCTGAAGCCCAGATGCACCATAACGTGAGATCTGAAGCAGACGTTTAGGAATATTAATTCATTCCTAAATACTGTGTGC
This sequence comes from Galagoides demidoff, assembly GCA_963574575.1. Taxonomy (NCBI): domain Eukaryota; kingdom Metazoa; phylum Chordata; class Mammalia; order Primates; family Galagidae; genus Galagoides; species Galagoides demidoff. The sequence continues at coordinate 2,137 of CAUYQV010132299.1, forward strand.
CAGGTACTGATCTAGACATGGGAGATAACAGTAGCTGAGAAAATAAAGACAGGTTCCTGTCCCTCCTGGAGATAGTGACATATAACCACACCGCATCACACCTCCTTTTTACAGTAGCTCGGAGAGGGCATGTGGCCAGGTAGGAACATTCTCTTGTGTCCTGGGTCTGGAGGGCTCCTCCGAGGGCAGAAGCGTGTCTGTGGGTGGGTGCAGGCAGCTTCTGGGACTTCCGACTCAGAGCAACATGAGATGAGGATTGAGGGGCGAGGAGAACCCCAGTTCTGGGGTCTCTGAGAAGTCTCCCACCGCTATACACTCTCCTCGAGGTGACATCGAGGAAGGCTCAGGGGGCATTTACACAACCAACGGGACCTGGAGGAAGGGGCGTGGGCGTGGGGGGTGTGTGGTAGGGAGCCATCAGGTTAGGGGTGGAGCAGTAGGGGGAAGACTCCCCAGAACTGTATAATCCATCCCCCATCCCCATTGGCTGGCGTCCTCAGCTCCTGGACTTCGCGGCCCATCTCCCAACTTCGGGATTAATCCAGAGTGAGACATGGACAGCAGGGAGCGCAAGCCGGGATGCTGGAGCCAAGGCAACCTGATGGGTCCCGCAGCCAATCGGCTGGCTCCTGCCCTCTCCGCCCCTCGCCGGCCCCTGCGACCTGGACTGAGTCGCCGTAAGCAAACAAGGAAAAGGCAGGTGCAAAGTGCATGAGGTGGGGCCGACCTGTCTCCACCTAGGGTTGTGAGCCTCCCACTCTCTCCCCACAGGGGCTGCTGGAGCCTGGACTTGGAAAGGGGGCGTCTTTATTTGTCCACTGCGGATCTTCGGATTTTAGTGGAGTAGGCAGAGACCCCCAAGGAAGCATTCTTAGCAGTTTCTTGTGTAACAAGCCTGATATTATATACATAATATATGTTACATATATAATATTTGCACATACGGAGAGTTCCAAAAATGTAAATACATTTTAATAAGGGAAAAAAACTATTAAAACAGTAATATTCAAGTCACATTTGATTTTGGCAATTACAAGAGGTTCAAGATACAACATACAGGGTATTGTACTATTATTTATTTAATGAATCTTTACTGAAGGACATCTAGACTGTTTCCAATCTTTTGCCTTGATCGTCATTTCACTCACCTATGACTACATCTTTGGGATAAATTCCTAGAAGTGAAACAGCTTGGTCAAGGGCATGTGAGTAATCATGTTAATTATTACCAGAGTATTTGTGAAAGTTGTACCAATGCACAGTTTCAAAAGCAATGGATGAGGTTTTAGGTTTAGGAGGCCTGTTTGCCCACAGCCTCACTAACAGAATGAAACTTTTAAATTTTTGTCCATCTGATCGTAAACTTAAAAACAAACTTGACCATTCCCTTCCCTCAAACCACATGAGGAGGCTGGACTTCATCCCTACCTGGCACTAATAAGGCAGCCCTTCCCCTATGGATTTTTTATAGTTTCCTTTCCATTATATAATGGTTAAAGGGTCAATCCACCAAGAGGACATAGCACCCTCTACATGTATGCATGAAACAACAGAGCTGCAGAATGATGTACAGGCAAAACTGAGTGATTAGAAAGGAGACAAATCCAAAATTACACCTGATGACTTTTGCTCCCCTCTCAACACTTGATAAAGCTAGACAGAAAATTAGCAAGGATATAGAGGAACACAGCAACACCATTGATCCACAGTATCTAATTAACCCTTATAGTGGTACTCCACCGACCAATGGTAGTAAGCACATTCATTTTGAGTGCTGGAAGAACACACCCTGGGTCATAAGACAAATCTCAATACATAGAAAACAACTGAAATAATATAGAGTGTGTTCTCTGACTGCAACAGAGTCAAGCTAGAGATCACTGACAGAAAGATAACAGGAAAATCTCCAAACCCTTGGAAACTAAGCAACACACTTCTAAATAGTCCATGGGTCAAAAAGAAAGTCTAAAGGGAAATGAAAAAGAACACATTGAGATGAATGAAATGGGAATAAGACATATTAAACTTTTTTTTTTTTGAGACAGAGCCTCAAGCTGTCCTCCTGGGTAGAGTGCTGTGGCATCATAGCTCACAGCAACCTCCAACTCCTGGGCTCAAGAGAGTCTCCTGCCTCAGCCTCTCAAGCAGCTGGGACCACAGGCGCCCGCCACAACACTCGGCTATTTTTTTTTTTTTTTGGTTGCAGCTGTCTGGCGGGCCCGGGCTGGATTCAAACCCACCACCTTAGGTGTATGTGGCTGGCGCCTTAGCCACATGAGCCACAGGTGCCAAGCCCAGGCTGGTCTTTAATTCCTGAGCTTAAGCAATCCACCTACTTCTGCCTCCCAGAGTGCTAAGATTACAGGCATGAGCCTTCGTGCCCAGCCAAAGTAATATATTCTTAATAGGAAATGCAGATAATATAGGAAATACAGAAAGAAGCACAGAGAAGGAAAAAAATCTATAATCTCTCCACCTAGAGATAACCACTGTTGATATTTTTGTGTAGCTCTTTCCAGCCTTCATATATATTATTCTCACTTTAAAATTGCTATTATGCTTTTTTAGGAATAATAATGCTGCTGTTTATTGGATGTTTGGTTTGAGTCTGTACTTTGCTAACAGCTTTCTATGCATACTCTCATTTAAACCTTACAGCATCCCTCATGTGCAAATGTTATAAACCGCATTTTCTCATGAGAAACTGAGATACAAGAGCTTAAATCATTTGTTCAAGATCACATAGCTCATGCCTAAACCAATAGTATTAGGTACTGTACAAACTTTTGCTTACAGTCAGTAAGCTAACGTGTTTGAAACTGGCAAACTAAATAACTTCTTTGTGGTTGATTCACTATTTAGCACCAGTGGGTCTTCAGCATTGTACCCTGGAGTGAGGGTTTTCATTCAAGATTCCAGACTGACCCTCTCTTCCTCCTGGGAGCCTGGATCTTCCCCACAAGGCTGCTGGACACCCTCCCTGGCCTGCTGGCCACCAGAGGTTCCAGGGCGGCCACCGTTTCTCGTCTCTACCCCTGCTGCCCACTGGAATCACCCTACCTTAAATCACAGAGAAGTATTTTTAACCACTAAATAAATCATGAACCAGAATGTAGCAGCTCCTCCTAAGGAGTCAGCTCCTAGAAAACTGCTTTATTTATAAGTTTTGAAGAGGCATTTAGAGGGATAAGTTGCTTAGAATACTTTTAATTACCAAAAAAACCTTACCAGTTTAAGTTAGATCTTGAACATGCCACTCTTGTCCCTAGGTAGACTGAGCCTGCGGATGGTTGTGGTCCCTACCCTTCCTGTTGCTAGCTGCTGTGTGCTCTCTAAAAAAAAAGTTCTAACTCAAAGATAGTTAAGGCTCGGCACCTGTGGCTCACGTGGCTAAGGTACCAGCCACATACACCTAAGGTGGAGGGTTTGAATCCAGCCCGGGCCTGCCAAACAACAGTGATGGCTGTAACCAAAAAATAGCCAGGCATTGTGGCGGGCGCCGTGGGAGGCTGAGGCAGGAGACTCACATGAGCCCAGGAGTTGGAGTTTGCTATGAGCTGTGATGTCACAGCACTCTACCCAGGGGGACAGCTAGAGGCTCTGTCTCAAAAAAAAAAAAAAAGATAAGAAGAGGGGTTGCACAATACCTGTGAAGGGCACTAGCAGAGAGTAAAGAGTGAATGTCCTTTTGACCAACGTAAATTAGAATTTAACCAAAGCAAGCTTTTAACAGTTGTTTTCTTCTTCATTAGAAGGTAGATCTAAGATTGAGATGTTCTTAAGTGAGAGTCATAAAAGGGTCTTGCCTGCAACTGGCTTTCCATTGGGAAACCTAATAAAAATTTGTTAATGCAATGTGATTCAAAATTACTATGAAAGTTAAGAATAATAAAGCTGAACCTAAATAAAGTGCTATTAAATGTGTTTATAACTGCATTAGGCTTAAGCTGCACTAGCAATGAAAAGTTTTGACTTTTCATTGTTCAACAGTTTCAAATGTACCAGAAAATGCTGGCCAAAGACGGCTGCCTAACTGAAACCAGATAGGTGCAGGCTTCTAAAAGCTATGAGAAGAAAATAAATCCCTGTGTTCAAAATAATGTGAGCGTTTTAAGGATAGCCATCACATACCATTTGGCACAATTTAGTGTATGTCTCCATTGCTTTTCGGTAAATATATATTATTAATTAAACACAAATGAATTATTCAAGTGATACGCGACCATGTTGACACAAAGTTATATGACCTCATGATGCATGTGGGCCTTGTAGATTCAATTATTATTTCATTTTATCAAGTACATGTAACACGAGACGTTTCCATTGTAGAGTCCCTGAAAATTGATTCTGGGGAAGAAACCCTTGCTTCCAGAATGGGCTCGGACCTTACAGAATACTAATTAGCATTTGGAATGATTTAAAGGGTGCTAAGAACCCCTTACCCAAATAGTGTTCTCAAGTCCCCATTATGATCTACTTTTTTTTTTTTTTTTTTTTTTTGAGACAGAGGCTCAAGCTGTCCCCCTGGGTAGAGTGCTGTGGCATCACAGCTCACAGCAACCTCCAACTCCTGGGCTCAAGAGAGTCACCTGCCTCAGCCTCTCAAGCTGCTAGGACCACAAGTGCCCGCCACAACACTCGGCTATTTTTTTTTTTTTTTTTTTTTTTGGTTGCAGCTGTCTGGCGGGCCCGGGCTGGATTCAAACCCGCCACCTTAGGTGTATATGGCTGGCGCCTTAGCCACCTGAGCCACAGGCGCCGAGCCATGATCTACTTCTTTTTGTCACTTCTGTTTGTAGTTGTCTTTTAAAATGCAGATATTCTTCTGTTACTCAAACAGCAAACATCCATCAATGGCTCTATCAGGTCCTTGCCCACGGAGGGCTTATCGTTTACTTTCTTCAAAAAGGGTAAAAGACCTTAAAAAATGCCACTTTTGATAAAAGGCAGTACATCATTCTGTAATAATAATAATGCTGCAGCAGTATATTTGTTGAGTAGTATATGTCAGACGCTATTACAAGTACATTGTCATTTAATGTGTACCATAATTCTGTAGATGCTATTATCCTCCTTTTATGGATGATAATAATAAGGCACAAAGATATTGAGAAACTTGTCCCCCAGAAAGTAGATGATCAAGCTGGGATTCAGAACAGAACAGCTTGGATCCAGAGCCCCTCTAAAGGACTCGGAAGGAGTAAGAGTTTCTTTGTTCATTTCTGTAGTAAATACTATAAATACATGTTCGGGAAGAAATTGGGATGTGGTCTCCACAGGAGATTCTCACCTGAGCAGAAGACTACAGCCGCTACCACTAGGAATCTCGGGAAACTCTGAGGAGGGGGACGGAGCAACCTGGGTCTCCTGTGCATCCTGGGTTCCTCACCGGAGACCCCTACGCTTTGTGCCAGGGGCTCCTATTTACTCCCTTCCCACCCCCCTTCTAGTAGGCATTATCTGAATTAGGTCATAGAAAAATTTACCAGAGTCTTTGTCCCTGCAATGCCATGAAAATGAAAGGGAGGGGGATCCTGTCCCTGGAAAGAGAAGTGAGAACTTGCAGAGATGTGGTCTCATCCCCTCAGAAGAAGACAAGGATGCTGATCCCAAAGCAGTGACTGCCATTGACACACATCCCTTTCTAGCAACCAGACTGCTCTGTTGCCTCCCACTGCTAAGCCTAGACTGCTGAATCTTCAGTCTCCACCAAGGAAGGGCCTGGAGAGAGCAGCACCCAAAGGATTCCTGAGCTCCTCATCCAGGCCTGCTGCTTCTTAGCCTGTTAGCACCTCAGTGCCTCCATGTCCTTGCCTGTAAAGTGGGCACTGGAGCACTCTTCCTGTCTGCGTCACTGAGCTTTGTTGTGAGGGCCACGCAGTCTTCGTCTGTATGGACAAGTATTTGTATAAATAGAGCATGTTCATGTGCATGCTGGTGATGAATGACAGTAAAGCCGTGGGGCTGAGGGCTGGTGATGGGGACGTTGCTCAGCTTTCCCTCTTAGAAGAGTGCCCATGTCTTCTTATCAGAAAGTCACACATGAATTATCTAGGAACCCAGTGGTCAGCCAAAGGTGGTCTCCCTTCCTAGACGTCAAGGGAACAGAACAGGCTGGAACCTGGATGGTTCTCTTCCATCATCGCCCTGTGCAGCATCGCTGTGGAAGGCGTGTCCGGCCAGTTCTGAGGACAGTCCAGGCTGAAGTTTCTGCAGATTTGAGTACACCCTTTGTCAGATCTATGATGATATCATGCACGAATCTGCCCAGAAGAAAGATCATCTGCAACAAAGTGACCTCAGTAGGGATTCCTGGATGTAGGCATGAGGCTATCAAGACTTTCAAGGACTCCTCTGATAGCTGTCTTGCTTACTCTCTGCAAAGGCACATAATATGCACACATACTAGAATGTATACAGCCAAGTGAATATTGTCCTTTAGAAATGTTCACAGGTAAATAGTAGGACCAACAGTTCCATGGTTCTGCTACTACACAAAGCATGTTTTCAGCTACTCTTTTGAAATGGCCTTCAAAGGGTAATCTCCAGTCCATGTGAAAGGCCGGGACTCTATTTAGCTTTATTTGAATTTTGCTATGTGCTTTGTATTGTGAGGGGTCCTGGGGGCTAAATTATCCACCTTCTTCTCTCAGCTTCATTACAAACTGCGTTCGCTGCTCAGTAATAAAGAATGATAGTCCACAAAATTCTAGGCATTTTCTGAAGTTGTTTTCATGAGGAACTTAAAATATTTTTAAGTAATGCAATGGAAGCAGGGTAGAATAAGTGCCTGCATCCTCCGGCATCAAAGAGGACAATACTTTTATATGTCTGGCGTTTGTCTTTAAATTAGTTTGATTACTTTGTAGTGCAGCTCCTGTGTTGTGAAGTCCTGCGTTCATGATAGACATTAGTGTTTGCGTTCTGAGGGATTCTAGGCTGTGCTTTCTTACAGATGAACCCATCACTGTCTTAGCAAAAAAACAAATTATAGCCGTTTGTGCAGATTTGTCCAGAAAACAAGACTGGTACCCCACTGTAGTCATTCAAACAAGGAGAAACTTTTAGTGGCGTTTTCTTTTTCCAGGTATCTTCATATGATAGAAGATCAAGTAGAAACATTTGCCTGCCCCAAGTTATAGGCCGACACAGTTGTCTAAATAATCGTCTTTAGAAATTAACTCCTTCCTGGCTTTCCCAAAAGGAGTGGCTTTAGGAAGATGAAAATACGCGTCACAAAAGAATCTTAGTTCATTCTTCGTTTACTTTTATGAGAAATTTTGAAAATGTCTTTATGCTGTTATTTATAGTGAAAAAAATCTATAAAAGGTTGAGTTTCTATGGGTGGCTCCTGTGGCTCAAAGGAGTAGGGCGCCAGGACCATATGCCAGAGGTGGCTGGTTCAAACCCAGCCCTGGCCAAAAACTGCAAAAAAAAAAAAGTTGAGTTTCTGACCTAAGTAATTGTCACACCATTTCTGAATTTGGCTGCTGGAGAGTGGTCAGCATGTTGATTGAGGGCCAGTTGGGGCCCTGATGTCGTTACCGGAGGAATGATAATGACCCAGAACAGCCCCTCATTCCCAGCGCCCATCCAACAAGAACGAGGTGAAAGTGGCATTTCTTATGCCCAAGAATAAGGCCCATTCATGATTTGTGGGTGAATTTTAAATAACTTGTACCCAAATTGATTCATTTCTTTCTGCTTCTTCCATTAACCCTGTGCTGGCCAGATGTGTTGCATTTTACATCCCCCTCAGTATCCTGGTGCTCAAAAAATTGGTTCAGGGCTTCCTCAAGTTTAAGTTTAGCTACTAAATCATGTCACTGTGGTGTTAATTTCCTTCCCTGTGCTGAGGATATGCAAATATGTTGGGCCTAATCCTCATCACCTGTCTTCTCCTAGTGGGCCAAATCTGCAAGCAGGACTTGGTGGGACGGGGACTTGGAGGCCGCAGGGGGACCCTGAGTGGGAGGAATGGCCGTAAATATTGGCGGCGCCAGTCCGGCCGGCCATGCTCCCGTTCCTTGGCAGTCCAGCATCTGCTGAGAAGCGTGCAGTTCCACCCAGTGGGCCCAGCCTCCCAGTAGGAGATAAGCCGAATGCAGGAGGCCGAGTCTGGCAGCCGGATTCCAGGCCTGCTAGAATAATGTCTGACTTTCAACTCGGGAAGGTTGGGATGGGGTGTGTGGAGACAATCCCACAGGAGCCAGCAGCTGCCCTATTTTAACTTGGGCTGTTGACAGTTCATGCTGAGAGCACTTGTTTCTGTATTCAACAAATCTGGAAACTCAACAGTTTAATTTTGGGTTTTCATATGGAAGAGTCGTTTTACCGGAACCCAAACCTTTCCGAACATTCCCCTGAGGACATGGCTGGTCTTGTCTACACCCTGAGTAGAAAAGACTAGTAAAACCTCCCAATACCAAATGACTATTCTTGGAAAAAGCAGCAGTCGGATATGCCAAACTGCCACAGAACCCATGGTCAGTTAGAATGTCACCAGAGTCCCCAGGGAACTTTACCACTGACAGTCATCCAGAAATTTCTGGAAAATACTGCAGCCCCAGACCACTGCCTCCTTTTAACTCCCTTTAGGTCTGTTAAATGATTAAAATGCTGTAGAAGGACATTTTAGCATAGACAACAATAGATTCTATTTCATCATCCCATCAGTTCCCATTTATCCCACGTACCCTGGTTGCCAGGCAAGTGTTGACCTTTTAGTGGCAGGGCAAGGCTCTTCGAGGAGACAGCTCTGGCACCTGTGTGACTTGTTAGAAGCATTTATCTCTGTGTGCTCCAAGAGGTTACTGAGTTACTTGGTACAGATTAAACTCAATAAAGGGAAATATTTTGGTCAAATGCTTCCTTTTTAAAATTAATACTCTCTCAACTATTATGAAGAAAAATCCACTACTAACAGTTGTTAGCACTTTTGCAGACTTTACGAATATTTTATAACCATCATAAAATGTGGTTTGAAAAGTACTGTCTAAGTCAAAACAGGACTTTGTTTTGATGTACTTTTTCATTTTTATCGTGACCTATAGATTTGCTTCAGTGATGATGTATATCCATTTCATCAAAGATTTAAAACACAATATAAAATGTCCTGTAAAAATTTATACTGAGTTCCTTAAAACACTTGAGAAATTCATTGAATTTTGCTAGGCATAGATTTCATTTGTTAGAATGAGAACTTGGCTGAAGAAATCATGGAATCTCTCTATGTATAATCCATTTCTAGTTTCTTCTCCATATTCAGACCTCTACAGGCCAGATGTGGTACAAATTATGTTTAAGGGAGTGACTCACAGCTCCATGGATTATTTTAAAACCATGATGTGAAGATGATACAGTCCCTAAGTATCAGTGTGTTATGAAAAGCTCCTGGGAGCCTACAGGATTTTTGCTGTCAAGGCGGCATGCCCTACACAAATTAATAAAGATGTTCTTTTATAGTAAGTCTTTTGGAAGAATCAATACCAGCCTGCTGTTATGATAGGTATCTTTCTGATGAGATCTGATTTATGCAGTTTTTATAATTATGGTTATCCCCGCTTACTGCCACTGGTAAGCTACTACAAAACTTCTGGCCTGCAGAGGGCTCTATAATACCATATTTTCCTAGATAAAAGTTGTTTAAAAAAAAGGCAAAACCTGGTACTTGCTGGAAGGGGGAAGGGGAAACCCAGAGGTTTTATAATGCTTCCAGCAGCCAGTCTGGTTGCAGTCTGGTAAACAGACTAGAAATTGTGGACAAAGTCCTTTTCCTTGAGTTTTGTACCAAGCATGAGATCAGATGACTCTGTCCGGACTCATTACTTTAATAGCCTAGAGCTAGTTCACATAGCAGCAGGAGTCCACCAAAAAGGCATTTAATTATTGAAACTAAAACTGGTACTTGTAACTGCCGATTAGTAGTAGTCAGATTTTTTTCAGTATTTCAAGTAATTTATAAAGCGCTTACACACATAAATAGAAAGCTTTAAATGCTGGTATTCCATAAAAAGTAAATAAAATATATTTTTGTGCATTAAGACTTAATTAAGTGGCATGATTTCATGTCACAAATTTAAAACGGGCAGGTGAGACTTGCCAACATTACTACAGCTGTGTTTTACATTAGGAAATTAATTAAAATGGTCGTTTATGCTTTTTTCCACTTACAGGTATTTAGACCTCTCTGTATTACACCATATATTTTCCCTTCAATCATTATATCGTGGTAATTTATCTTCGCAGGTGATATCTTACTCTGTTGTTAGTGGAAGGGTAGGGGGGCACATTAGTCAAATGAAAGATTTGTCCTGTGCTACTGAGTCAGGTTAAACCAGGCTGCAGGCTGGCTGCTCAAGAGGGAGGCCTCCATGTTTACTCACATACCCCCTCCTTTTATCCTGTCTTAGCAGGATTTCATTTTCTATTTCACTAGAACAAAGTTTGTTTCTGGTGTCAGGAAAGGAAGCCGAGGAAAGCAGAAAAATATTTGACACGCCAAGTGACACATCGTCATTCACACTTAGCGGTTATGTGAGACCTTAGTTTCAGAGCCGACCTGCTTCCCTAGTTCAGCTGTAGCATGTGCTAACCCTACAGCAGATGGAAACGTGTCAAAGTTTGTTGCAGTACAAATAATGTCCTGATTTTATATATCAAAACGAAATAAAGACTCCCTTGAGATGTGAAGAGCAAATCGATCTCTCTGTACTTATTTACTGTAGTTATTTATGTTAACAATTATAATAAAATTATGACTTGATGAAGTTTTAACGACGTAAGTAATTTTGCTCCCCCAAGAGACATCAGTTGCCAAATGAGGCTGAAGTTTTGAAAAGAAGCTAAGGACTCAGTGTGCTAAAACTATCACTGTAAGGTCTTGACTACTGGGCTTGGTGCCCGCAGCACAGTGGTTACAGCACCAACCACATACACCAAGGCTGGTGGGTTTAAACCTGGCCTGGGCCAGCTAAACAATGGCAACTGCAACAAAAATAGCTAGGTATTGTGGTAGGCGCCAGTAGTCCCAGCTGTTTGGGAGGTTGAGGCAAGAGAATTGCCTAAGCCCAGGAGTTGGAGGTTGCTGTGAGCTGTGATGCCATGGCACTCTACCAAGTGTGACATACTGAGACTCTGTCTCAAGGAAATAAAAAAAAAGTCTTGACTACTGGATGTAATTTATAATGATGTGGATTAGCCTTGGGTCAGGGCCAGGAGTGCTTTTGGTCCCTCCATCACTGGCCTTTCCCCCCAGAGAGTCACTCCTGTGAGAGGGTCCCATTGCTTGGATGTAAGGAGGGCAGTTGAGGAAGCTTCCAAGGTGTAAGCAGTTACACAGCTTTCAACAGGGTCAACTCTACAAGTTGTTTATTTTAAAATGGTTTGTAAACAAGGAGTGAATTTTCCTGTACATATGTTGTCATTGGTGTTTGAGTTAGAACTTATTGTCAGCCAGTCCTTTTTGAAATGATTAGGTAATTATATTTTTATTTTTATTTTTTTTATTTTTTTGAGATGGAGCCTCAAGCTATCCACCTGGGTAGAGTGCCATGGCATCACAGCTCATAGCAACCTCCAACTCCTGGGCTCAAGCGAGTCGCCTGCCTCCGCCTCCCAAGTAGCTGGGACCACAGGCGCCCACCACAACGCCCGGCCATTTTTTGGTTGCAGCCATCATTGTTGTTTGGCGGGCCTGGGCTAGGGATTCCAACCCGCCACCTTGGGTGTACGTGGCTGGCGCCTTAGCCGATTGAGCCACAGGCGCCGAGCCAGTAATTACATTTTTAATAAATGACATAGGTAGAATTGGTCTGCTGGTAGCCCTCAGTCTTCCTTGGACTCTGTAGAGTCCATAGTCCTCATGACCACTCCTGTAGTCAAACAGAAC
>CAUYQV010132301.1:0-10519 GCA_963574575.1 Galagoides demidoff
AACTTTTGAGCACGTCGCAAGTCACCTGCCCAGTGTTCATAGTCCTTTCTTCAAACTCAGCCTTGTTGTGAGCACCAAGGTGACCAACTGGAATTGGACTCCATGGTAAAGCTGGGGACATGTGCTGTGATGCGGGTCTACTGCCACCACCTTGGCTTTGACTGATGTGGCTTGGCATGATTTGAATTTGATATGGATTTAGTCAACTTGTCCCATACATTGTCCCCCCCTTTTTTTTCTTCCTTCCTGGAATAGAGGCATGATGGCTGGAGCTGAAGCTGCCATATTGTGACCATGAGAGAATCAAACACAGGGGCATGTAACGAAGCTCTGATATTTCTGAATCCCTGAGCCAAATGGAGGCCCATGTCCACCTCCAGAATTCTTATTATATGAGAACAGAAACCACAATCATTTGATGATCATATTATGAACAAAGCTAGCAATTTTTTTTTCAGGACCCACAGTGTTCCAGGCTCTTTTTTGGAGATAGTCCCTCGGCTAATGTATTTTATCTTCATTTGCCACATCCCTAGGAAACATAGGTTACAACTATCCCCATTTTATAGAGGAAGAAAGGCAACATTTTGCTCTCATGAACGGAGTCTGGATCTGGAGATTTCATGTTTACCCACTAGGCTAGTCTGCCTTCCTGACGCCATCATGGGTCAGGTGCTATCAGAGTCACGGCAGGATGCAATCCTGATAATTTTCATGATCAGCAAGTCATAAAATCTTGGCAAATGGGCACTTGGAGCATCCTGAATCTGTTTAATAGTCTGTCCACCCCAACAACCACCACCTGAGTAATTGAGAGAATGTGTTGAAGACATCACAGCATTAGTCCCTTGAGAAGTCTTGATCAGTGGGATGGTCGAGCATATATAAAGGTCGGGATAAATGTAAGAACTTCTTTAGTGTGTTAACCTCAAAGAATATATTAAACGTAGTTCTCGACTCACAGCAAATACACTCTCATTATTACCACATGCAGGATCTGTCCATTAGCACGTTTATAAGAATATAAGAGGCACCCACACAAAAATAGGGTCTTAAAAATAAATGACCTCCACCTCATCTTCCTGTGTCCCTCTATTTAGGGAACGTTTTGTCCTAACTCCTATATTCCTAAATCCTATATTCATCATTACCTGATCTTACTAGCTATGCACATGTATTTCAAACACACACACACATGCCTATGATATTGATGGTTAATGCTAAGTTTGCATTCAGTTATTTTTAACTTTGTTAAAATGTGTTTAACACTTCAAGATTTGCACACTTAAATTTGAGCATTTGGGGGTCATTTGTTAGATCCCAGTGGACCCCAGAAAAATACATCAGGAGACAAACTCCAGCCCACCTGGGGTTTGTGTAAAGATAGTTACCATCAACTCATTCATGGATGCATTGTCCACAGCTGAGCTGACCAGCAGAGGCTTCATTGTCAAGGAAGCCATGTGGCTCGCAAAGCCAAAAATGTTTCCTAAGGGCCCCTTGCGAGAAGAAACACACGGACCCGGGCTCTGTCATATTCTGCAAATATATGAACTGGGCTGTCTCTGTCTTCAAGGAGCCCACAGTCCAGAACAACAGAGATACAATAGTAACAGGAAATTGAATGTGGTGGAGACTGTTTGTAGAGGAAGGATAGAGGATACAGACAAAAATGAAGGCTCCTCTAGCCACTGTGGGATCAGGCTGAGAAGGTGGCCACACACAGGTGATGCTGCCCGGGGCAGGGGCGGAGAGGGATGGTTTCAGACAGGTGGGGAATGTTGAAGAAAAAAAACCAACACAATAAAAAAGGAGGATGAGGATATAGGGAAGGTCTGTTGTATCTGGAAAACCTGGATTGATTTCTTTGCCCTGAAAAAAATATAAAGAGCGACCACCATTCTGCTCTCTTACCATTCTGCTCTCTCTTTCTTCGGATTGGACTTTTAAAAAAATTGCACGGGTAAGTGAGGTCAGTTGCTTGGCAGATAGATGTTGGTCAAAAGATAGAAAATTTCCACTAGACTGAAGGTGCAGATTTGAGAGGTCTCTTGTACAACTTGGTGGCCACAGTTCATCACAATGTACTGTATACTTGAAAATTGCTAAGCCAGCAGGTGTAAACTGTCCTCCCCCCAGATAATTCTTTATTCACTTGCGTATTATAGCTGATGGGTTGTGTGCAAAATTAAGAAAGAGCTGTGTGGATAGAAATCTAACCTTTTTTCTTGAGTACTGAGTGGTTGTTAAAGTGCCACAGAATGGCTGGGCTGGGCATAATATTTGTTATGGATATGCATGGATTCAAGGCTCATTGGTTTTTTATTATTACTATTGTTGGTGATTCATTGAGGGTACACAGAAACAGTTACATTTATTGTTTTTGTCAGTGTCCTGCCCCCAAAAGGTGCACCACAACCCTTGACCCCCCCCCCCCCGATCCCCTCCCTCCCTCCCATTCTCAGCTCTCCCCATCCCCCACCCCATCATGTTCTAGGACCTTAATTGTCCTCCTATCAGAATTGAGTACATAGGATTCTTATTTCTCCATTCTTGGGATGCTTTACTAAGAATAATGTGTTCCGTGTCCATCCAGGTGAATACCAAGGATGTAAAGTCTCCATCTTTTTTAGTGGCTGGACACATACCACAGCTTGTTAATCCATTCCTGAGTTGCGGGGCATTTAGGCTGTTTCCACATTTTGGAGATTGTAAATGGAGCTGTAATAGTCTAGTACAAGTGTCCTTATGATAAAAGGATTTTTTTTTCTGGTTAGATGTCCAGCAATGGGATTGCAAGATCAAATGGAAGGTCTAGCTTGAGTTCTTTGAGGGTTCTCCACACTTCCTTCCAAAAAGGCCGTATGAGTTTGCAGTCCCACCAGCAGGGTAAAAATGTTTCCTTCTCTCCACATCCACGCCAGCATCTGCAGTTCTGAGACTTTTTGATGAGAGCCATTCTCACTGGGGTTAGATGATATCTCAGGGTGGTTTTGATTTGCATTTCTCTAATAATTAGGGACAATGAGCATTTTTCATATGCTTGTTAGCCATTCGTCTGACTAGGGTTATTGGTTTTAATATAGAACGTCCAGGGTACAGATGATGAATATGCTTCAGAATTCAGACATACCTGAATCTCATTTGAGAGAGAGAGATGGATGAGAGTAGGAAGCATTGGAAGAGTTAAAAAGAGGCTTAAAAGTTTGTGTATTTATTCCTTTGATAAGAGAAAGGAATTAAGGTAGACAGCCACACTGGTTAAAGTGACTGTCTAAACATGAACATTTCCTGTAGAGCCGTGAGTTTTCTCCTTTTGTTTAATTTATAGTGAACTAAAAGGTTTGATGAATATCTGACTCCGTTCAGAAAACATCAAAACCTATTGCTAATTTGTGAAAAAATAAATATAAAATGTCAGCAATGTATTATGACAAGTTTTATTCTAGTTTTGCAGCAATTGCCATCTTTGGTAGTTGTCAAAATATTGGAACACAGATATTATTTGAATATTTCACTTGAAAAATACTTATTCTTCACTTCTTGTGTGTGTGGTTTTGCAGCAGCCTGCACTGTCATCACTGGAGAGTCTATTGCTAAAGTTGAAGTCACTTCAACTTTACTTAGTGTTGTCTTTTTTTTTAAATGTTTCTTTCTTCCACACTTTGTTCAAAGAGTGGGTGATAATAAATCATTCTGATTTTATTCCTTAATAAATGGCTCTGCATTTCAGGCTCAGCATTGCCATCGCATGCTAATAACTTCATGCCAATCCAATTCATCGATTCTTTTACTTCAATTTTAAATCAAAAATGAAATTTTATTGATCCAAACATTGTAATCCAGCAGGTTCAGTTTTCATTAAAATAAGAGATTTTTATTGTTGATGCTTAAAGGAGAGAGAGAAAAAAACCCACAACTTCTACGGCTTTGATATAAAAAGTTTCATATGTGGGAACGTGTTAGTTTTGAAGCCATTAAAGTTCATCATATAATATAGACCAAAAATCAACCATAAACCTATCAGCATTAAAATGTAAATTATAAGCACTATGTTTCACAAAAACAGTGTATGAATTATAAAACACACATTTTATATGATCGTTGTTTAAATTATAAAGACGAAACTGTATAATACGATTTATAATCTGTACACGCTCAGAATGAAAGAGAAGGATATTGAAGGCATTTTCTGGTTATGGAGAATAAGAGTGGATGCTTGAAGGGGAATCTCTCTGAGGGTGATCCAGGCACGACAGCCATCTGTGCCTGGCGATGCTAATTTTGGTTACCTGTGAAGGTTGAATTCAACCTTGTCGATTTGCTCCACAATACACTTTCCGCTGTCCCCCTTGCCACAAATAATAAATAACATGGGGAAGTAATTTTAGACCTTTCCACACCCTGCCCCTCTTCTGATACCCTGCACCACAAACATAATATTGGCTGATGATTTTAGCACAAAGCAATCTTTACTACTATGCCAACAGGTGACAGAGGTCAGCCATGAACACTCCCTTGAGGCTGACCCATGGACACCAGGCATTCAACTGATGACAAGCCCCTCTCATCTTTCTTCCCCGTGTATTTATTGGTCTATCTATCTGCTATTAGTACAGATTCATGAATTCCCACCAGTTTTTACTCTTTCCTGTATTCATTATTTCAGGACCCAGGTAGTTCCAGTGTGTGGCCAGTAGAATCCTCTGGGAGCTCACACATCAGCTCACGGATGGGATGTGCCCTGCAAAGTTTTTGAGAACTTCCCTCATGCCTGACACAAGGTGTTGTATCAGGACATTCTCGAATCTTCCCTGCTCTGGCCATTTTTTTCCTAAGAAGCTACAGACTACAGAATTGCTGTCGCTCATTCCCGTCTCTGCTCAGTAGATCCTTTGTGAGGACAGAGCTGGTCCAGGTGCACAGTACGCACCTGTGCAGTGATTCCTATATGCACAGGCTCATGTGTGTCCATGCATTATGCAAACACCCGCACCGATCCGCGCACACACTTGCATATACACACACGTACATAGACTCGTGTATTTTAGACACGAGTCCACTGACGCATCTCCTTCCAAACCACTCCGTCCACTTTCTCTCTTGGCATCCCACATTCCTCATTTGCTGTTTCTCACTTCCCTTGAGAGAATCCTGGCTCCCAACATCCTTGACAGATTTACATATCTGCTAGCCCACTGTTGACAGACAGCACTTTGAGGTTTGTGCTAGTATAGAACACATAACTACTCAGAAATATTTCAGCATTTTTTTTTTTTGGCTTCCCCTTCCCCACCCACTGTGATTCCTACCAGAACTGAGGAGAGCTATCACATTACATGATCAAAAAGTTATGGGGGTTGGTGCTAGTTCTTCTGTGTCATTGCATTATTTTTTCTTTTTAAATACAACTGCATGGATTGGTGGGACGTTTTGTTTGTTTCACCTCTATCTCAATTCTAGAGGCTTATGCTTGTTGGTGTGTTTTTCCACTTGCAGTCTTGACTTAATTTTATTTTCATGTTATTGTATTAATGTTCTTCTATCAGTAAATTCATCACCCCAGCAAATGTACTCAGAGAAGTAACACCCCCTTCTCTATTCACTTATCTGTGCTAACCCCTAGTCCCACACCCTGTAGGGCACCAATGTCATTGTTTACCGATGCATCCTTTTTTTGTGCAAAAATATCTAACAAAATTTTGCAAAATGTTGATAAAATATTCCCTACATGTCGGTCACCTCTTTGTAACATTATTTAATGAATATTTTGTAAAGAAAGGTACATATAGCTACAATTTCCCATTTGCAATTTTTAGGAAACCATTTATATATATTTGTGTGTGTGTGTGTACACACATACTGTGTTTCCCTGAAAATAAGACCTATGCAAAAAATAAGCCCTAGCAAGATTTCTATGCATTTGTTAAATATAAGCCCTACCCTGATAATAAGACCTAGTGATGGGTGTGGCTATGCAGATTGATGGGTGTGGCTATGCAGATATGCTAAGCAGAGCAGTAAGGAAGACTGGAATACCTTTTATCTGCCACAGCTCCTTTCTCCGAGCCGTTGGCACTTTCACAGGTGTACATGTGGTAACCACAGTGGCAGGCATCCTATTGTGCACGTGTGAATGGCTACGGGGAAAGGAGTTCACACATCGCTAGTGCCAGCCCCACCAATGAGGTCAGCTCCCCTTGTCAGGTTCCAGAAGAAGTTGGCTTAACTGTATTTGAATAAATGTAGATTGTTGCATTATACTTAATAAAAATAAGACATCCTCCGAAAATAAGCCCTAGTGTGTCTTCTTGAGAAAAAATAAACATAAGACAGTGTCTCATTTTCAGGGAAACATGGTATATGTATGTACACACACAAATATACATCAATATATATACACATGAGGCCTGACAATTAAACTCACAAGCTCATCCTGGAAAAAGTGCTATACCTTATTGCTGAAAAATCACTATGGTCACCTTTGAAGTACTCCCCTTAGGAAGCGATGCCTGAACTCCAGCTCCTAGTTCACCGCTCAGAGAAATTTTGGAAGTCCTCTGGAAAGGCCAGGAGAGCTGTTGTCCTAGAAGGTCTGACAACTGACTTGTGATCTCACCCTAGAAAAAGGTCTACATGCCTCATAGGTGAAACATCATTCTGGTCACCCTGGAAGCACTCCCCTGGGTCACCTGGTGACCACGTTGAGATTTAACCAGGAGGCAGGTCACACTTTTTCTATTAATAGAATGAGTTTGCAGGCGTAATTATCAGGGCTCCTATACACATATATGTGTGTATATTTGTGCACACACGTATGTTATACATTCTGATATTTTTCACAATCATGCATTCAGAAAATCACTTCATAACAACTCTCAAAAATGGTCTTCGTTTTCCCCTGCTGCGGCCCCCCACTTGTGAGTGTGGGCCATCATTAACTCAACCCATTGCCTCAAATAACTTTCTGCACGTACGCACTTCTTATATTAAAGGTGGAGTCCCAAACAAGGCCAATTTCTAGAAGTAGGATTGTCAGGTTGCATGGTCAGGGTGGAAGATTCTCCATCACAACTGCCCCTTTTTCTCAAGGAGAGTTCTACATGTACACCGTATACCCCAATCCCTCTCTCCCCGCAACAATCCTTCCCTACAGCCTGGAGAATAGACTGCAGTGTCAACATGGGAAATATTTTCCAGCCAGAGAGGAAAGTTATCCCCTAAACTCATGTTCTGAAAGTAGTTTGCCTTCTTTTGACAGCAAATGAAGTTCAGCATCTTTTCATATCCATTAAAGGTCCATTTTGAAAGTCTTTTGTTTGTGTGTGAGTGATCAACTTATGCCTTTGGTCTGTTCTTAAAATAACGTGTGGTTCCCCCTCCCCCCTCCCATTTTCTGTAGGTGTTTGTATGTGGAGGATAGTAGCCCCTTATCTGTAATAAATGCAGCAAGTGTTTTCACCTTGTTTGTCTCTGGTTTTTTTTCTCCTTGCATTTCATGACACTTAGATTTTTCATGTAATCAAATGTATGAATCTCTTCTTTCATTAAATGTGGGCTTTGTGTCAGAAAAAGCCCTACACCCAGACCAGTTTTTCTCATTCAACTTTTGTGGTTTCATTTCTTTCTTGTTCAGATCTTTTTTGGACTGGGGATTCATTAATTTTGTTTTATACATTTCTTTTTTTATTAAATGATAACTATGTACATTAATGCAATTCTGGGGTACAGCGTGGTGTTTTCATATACGATTTGAGATATTTTCATCAAACTGGTTAACATAGCCTTCGTGTCATTTTCTTAGTTATTGTGTAAAGACGTTCTTATTCTACTCTTAGGAAGATTCACTTGTACCCTTGTAGGATAAACCATAGAAGTGATCCCTCCAATCACCCTCCCTCCACCTATCTACCCTCCCTTGTCCCTCCCGCCTCCCCATATTCTTAGGCTTTTATTAGGTTACAGATTTCATATGAAAGCTATAAATTAAGTTCATAATAGAGCTGTGTACATTGGATACTTTTTCTTCCATTCCTGTGACACTTTGCTAAGAAGAACACTTTCCAGCTCCATCCATGTAAACATGAAGGAGGTAAAGTGGATTCATTCTTAAATATCAGGTGACAGGTATGTCTGATTTTGTCTTTTCTTAATGGCTGCACACATCTGTCAAAACACTGTTTATTACAAAGTGCACTATTACCTGAATGATATGAGGTCTAACATTGTCCTGTACTGAGTTTCCTTGGCTCTATTGTTCTACTTTTGTGTTTTGGGCTGGATATGTATCCACCAACTCCAGCATATGGGGCCAGTGCCCTACTCCTCTGAGCTACCCTCTACTTTCTATTCTGTTCCGTGTCTTTTTATCATCATGCCAGGTTGAGACGATCTTCATCACAAAGACACTGTATATTGGAATATCTGGTGCCATGACAGCCTCTGCTCCTGAGCCTTCCCTTTTATTGTAAAGGTTGCTTTTTTGATAAAGAGAATCAGGAGCTGTAGGATCATTTAGAGTTAATACTGGTGTTATTTTCAGGTGCTCCCGTGCCTTCTAGACATGACAGCTGATCTGGGCCGTCTCCAGCTGACTGATATTCTCTTGAATGTAATTTATGCATGTGGATAGATGCACGCAGACCAAAGAGTTCAGCATTTGCATTGCAAAAATTCACAAAGCTACCTTGATTCTTCATTACTGACGACACAGGCTGTAAAATGGTCTCCTCTGTAATTGAACATAATGAGTATTCTGTTTTTAGAGTGAAATGCTTTATTATAGTTTTTTTTAAATAAACAAATGAAGACCCAGTGGAGAATTACAAAGCTTGCTAATGATATATTTCGCTCTCCAGCCTTGGTAGTTTGCTGTTCAATTAATCTCAGAAGGAAGGACTTACTATCACACGCTAAGTCCCTATCGCCAATTGCAGGGAGAATGGGCACCAAAGATCCCATTCTTGACAGGGAAAATACCCTCAGGAAAAAAAGGGAAAAACACAGAAATAAGGTGAGCAAGGTAGAATAAAAACAGTTTAGCTAACCTACTTTTTATTATTATTTTTTTATTTTCGTAGAGATAGCAGTCTCACCATGGTGTCACAGCTCACAGCAACCTCCAACTCCTGGGCTTAAGCTATTCTCTTGCCTCAGCTTCCCAAGTAGCTGGGACTATAGGAGCTCACCACAATGCCCAGCTATATTTTGTTGCAGTTTGGCTGGGGCCAAGTTTGTACCCACCACCCTGGGTATATGGGGCCGGTGCCCTACTCACTGAGCTACAGGTGCTGCCCTGGCTAGCTTACTTTTAAACCAGCAATTAAATTGCTTATCTGAGCTGGGTTGTTTTTTTTCTGTTGTTGTTTATTTGTTTGTTTTTTGCTCTTACTAGAAGCCTGGCCTGTTAGGGATGCAGCTTGCAAATACCCCTGCTGGGTCTGTAACATTCTGAGGAATAAGGACCATAGAAGGAGCTGCACACAAGGCCTGGTAGGGAGCCAGGCCGTCCCCTGCTCAGTCAACAGTCAAAGCAAATGCCCATTGTGGAGATTTGCACAGAGATCAAGGGAACAGCTTGAGCCCTGAAATCCGGGCAAGAGGGTTTGTACTCTAATCACAGAGGAAGACGCCTCTGGGTGGAGATCAGAGGAAAATTCTTCTGTCCCACTGATACTTCAGAGGAGTGTGATGCAGTTGGGGCGTCTGCTCCGCAGAGAACTAGAGGGGGTAGACCTCCCCCAGGGAACCTGTGTGTGTGACCACAGGCTGCCCAACACAGGGCTCCGGTTTCAGATTTCTCAATGCTGTCAGACCCTTAAAGTTAATGATTATAGATAGAATAACAACTGACGCGCTTACTCAGACAAACTGCTCATGTTTTTGTTCCTTTCCTCAGCTGACCCTCTGGGCTAAATGAGATAATAGCCTTCAATAAACGCTGAGTCAGGGCCACTCACTGGAGCCCCACAAACTAGCGGTGGTCCCCTGTGTTCCCACCTTTGAAAACTCTATTCTGCGTGTCCTGTCTCTTTATCTCTAGCTGCTTTTAACTTTATTTTTTTCTTCAGTGGATCACTGCCAGTTCCACAGATGTTAAAAGACCCTACCCCCAGGGTGGGACCCTGGCAGCTAATTTATATGTATTTGTGTATCAAGTAATAATCTAACCTAAACTGTCATTAAAAATTTAAAAAGTAAGCTGGGTGTGGTGGTTCATGCCTATAATCCTAGCACTCTGGGAGGCCAAGGCAGGTAGATAGCTTGAGTTTAGGAGATTGAGACCAGCCTGAGCAAAAAGCAAGACCCCGTCTCTACTAAAAATGGAAAAATGAGGCAAGAAGATTGCTTGAGCCCAAGAGTTGGAGGATGCTGTAAGCTATGAGGACATGGCATTCTACCCAGGCAGACAGCTTGAGACAAAAAGACAGACACACAGACAGAAAGAAAGAAAGAAAGAAAGAAAGAAAGAAAGAAAGAAAGAAAGAAAGAAAGAAGGAAGGAAGGAAGGAAGGAAGGA
>CAUYQV010132302.1:0-14581 GCA_963574575.1 Galagoides demidoff
AGATCATAAATACATTTATGCCATCATGGGATTCAATGTGTTATTTGTACAAATTGGAGTGCTTACATCCTACTAATCAACATAGCCTTCACCTCATTTACCCAATTACAGCATTAAGACATTTGTGTTCTACACCTGATAGATCCAACTTGTACTTGCAGTATGCTCCATAGGTGTGGTCCCCCTAACCTTCCTTCTGTCAACCCAACCCCCTCCCTTCACCTCTCTCTCCCTTTCCCTCCTTCATCCTAGGCTATAGTTATGTTTCATTTTTCATATGCAAATGTGAGTGATTATAAATAGGTTTCACAGTAGTACTGAGTACATTGGATAATTTTTTTCCATTCCTGAGATACTTTACTAAGAATATTTTCCAGCTCCATCCATGGACACATAAAAGAGGTAACGTCTCTATTTCTTTTAATGCTGCATAGTATTCCATGGTATACATATACCACAATTTATTAATCCATTCATGGGTCAATGGGCACTTAGGTTTCTTCCATGACTCAGCAGTTATGAAATGAGCTACAGTGAACAATCTGGTGCAAGTATCTTTATTGCCAAATCATTTTTGGTTCTTTGGATATACACGTAGAAGAGGACTTGCAGGATCAAATGGCAGGTCTACATTTAGATTCCTGACTGTTCTCCAAACTTCCTTCCAAAGCGAATGTACTTGCTTGCATTCCCACCAGCAGTGCAGAAGTGTTTCCTTTTTCAAACATCCTTGCCAACATCTGTAGTTTTGGGATTTTGTGATGTGGGCTATTCTTACTGTAGTTAGATGGTATCTCAAAGTGGTTTTGATTTGCATTTCTCTGATAATTAAAGAAGACAAGCATTTTTTCATGTGTCTGTATACCACGTGTCTCTTAGGAGAAGCTTCTGTTGAGGTCTCTTGCCCATAGAAAATGAAATCACTTGTTTTTTTCTTATTAGTAAATTTGAGTTCTCTGTGGATTCTGGTTATCAGACCTTTGTCAGAAACATAACCTGGCAAATATCTTCTCCCATTCTGAGAGCAGTCTCCTTGCTTTACTTACTATGTTCTTGGCAGTGCGGAAGCTTTTTAAGTTGATCAGATCCCAGTAATATGTTTTTGATGTTGCTTCAATTGCCTGGGGTGTTGTCATAAAGTATTCTCCCAGGCCATTTTTTTCAAGTGTTTCCCTTGCACTCTCTCTAAAAATTGTAGTAGTTTCATGTCTTAAGTTTAAGTGCTTTAACCAGTGACAGTCAATTTTCATTAGAGGAAAAAGGTGTGGGTCCAGTTTCAGTCTTCTACAGATCACCAGCCAATTCACCCAGCACCATTTGTTGAATAGAGCATCTTTCCCCAATTTACCTTTTTGATTGGCTTATCAAAGATAAAATGACGATAAGTATCTGAGTTCACCTCTTGGTTTTCAATTCTGTTCCATAATTCCACCTGTCTATTTTTGTGCCAGTACCATGCTGTTTTGGTCACTATCAATTTATAGTATAGTCTAAAGTCTGGAAGCGTGATTCCTCCTGATTTGTTTTTATTTTCTGAGCAATATCTTGGCTGCTTCCATATAAAATGAAGTACTAATTTTCCAGGTCTTCAAAGTATGACAGAGGTGCTTTAATAGGGATTGCATTAAATCTGTAGATTGCTTTAGGTAGTATAAATACTTTAACAATGTTGATTCTTCCCAGCCATGAGCATGGTATATTTTTTATTAACATGTTCAGCTATTTCTTTTCTCAGAGTTTCATAGTTCTCTTTATAGAAATCTTTCACATCCTTAGTTAGATACACTCCCAAATATTTTATCTTCTTTGGTACTACTGAAAAGGGAATAAAATCCTTATTTTTCCCCCTTGACTATTGTTGGCATATATAAAGGCTACAGATTTGTGAGTGTTAATTTTGTATCCTGAGATGTTGCTGTATTCCTTGATCACTTCTAGGAATTTTGTAGTTGATGCCCTGGGGTTTTCCAGATATATAATCACATCATCTGCGAAGAGTGACATTTTGATTTCCTCTGGTCCTTTTCAGATCCCCTTGGTTGCCCCTTCTTGCCTGATTATTGTGACTAAGACTTCCATTACAATGTTAGAAAGAAGTGGAGACAGTGGGCATCCTTGTCTGGTTCCTGATCTGAGTGGAAATGATTTCAGTTTTACTCCATTCAATACGATATTGGCGGTGGGTTTGTTGTAGATGGCCTCTATCAGTTTAAGAAATGTCCCTTTTATACCTATTTTCTTAAGCTTTCTGATCAAGAAATGATGCTTTTCTACATTCTATCAAAAGCTTTTTCTACATCTATTGAGAGAATCATATAGTCTTTGTTTTTTAATTTGTTTACATGATGTATTGTATTTATGGATTTACGTATATTAAACCATCTTTGGGACCCTGGGATGAAACCCACCTGGTCGTGATGTATAATTTGTTTAATGTGTTGTTGGATTCTGTTTGCTAGGATCTTACTGAATATTTTTGCATCAATATTCATTAGAGATATTGGTCTATAATTTTTTTTTTCTTGTTGGTTCTTTTCCTGGTTTGGGTATCAGGGTGATATTTGCTTCATAGAATGTGTTGGGAAGTATTCCTTCTTTTTCTATGTTTTGGAAAAGGTTAAGTAATAAAGGTACTAGTTCCTTTTTAAAGATTTGGTAGAATTCTGATGTAAACCCATCTGCTCCTGGGCTTTTCTTTTTGGGGAGATTTCTTATAGTTGATGCTATTTCAGAACTTGTTTATAGGTTTGTTCAACATTTCCACTTCTTTCTGGCTAAGTCTAGGAGGGTGGCATGTTTCCAAGTATTGAGCTGTGTCCTTCAGATTTTCATACTTCTGAGGATAGAGTTTTATGTAATATTCATTAAAGATTTGTGGAATTTCTGAGGAGTCTGTTGTTATTTGGCCTTTATCATTTCTGATTGATGAAATTGGGGATTTTATTCTTCTACTTCTGGTTAGGTTAGCCAAAGGTTTATCTATTTTATTGATCTTTTCAAAAAACCCAACTTTTTGATTGGTTGATCTGTTGTATGATTCTTTTGTTTTCTATTTCATTTAATTCTGCTCTAATCTTAGTTATTTCTTTTCTTCTGCTAGGTTTAGGGTTGCAATGTTTTTCCTTTTCCAGTTGCTTAAGATGACCCATTAAGTTGTTGACTTCTTGTCTTTCTGTTGAGGAAAGCTTACAGTGCTATACATTTCCCTCTTAGGACTGCCTTTGTAGTATCTCAGAGGTTCTGATAATTGATAATTAGGGTTAGGGTTAGTGTTCTTCATTATCATTTTGTCCCAAAAATTTGGTAATTTCCTTCTTAATCTCATCTATGACCCAGGTCTCATTCAGCATGAGGTTATTTAGTTTCCATGTTTCTGTATGAGTACACAGATTCCTATTGTTACTGAGTTCAACTTTTGTTCCATGATGGTCTGAGAAAATACAAGGAATGATTTCTATTCTTTTACATTTGCTGAGGTTACACTTGTGACCTAAGATGTGATCCATTTTAGAGGATGCTCCATGGCTGATGAGAAGAATGTGTATTCAGTTTTGTTAGGATGAAATGTTCTGTAGATGTCTATTAAATGCAAATGTTGAATGGTTAATTTTAAGTCTAAAATTTCTTTGCTTAATTTCTTATTGGAGGATCTATCCAACACTACCAAAGGAGCATTAAAATCTTCAACTATTATGGTGCTAGAAGAAATCACATTGCTCATGTCCATTAGAGTCTTTCTTATAAATTGAGGTGCATTCTGGTTGGGTGCATAATAATTGAAATATGTTGAGTTTTTGCACTTAACAAATATGAAGTGACTATCTTTATCTTTCCTTTCTTTTGTTGGTTTAAAGCCTATTGTATCTTCAAATAAAATTGCAACACCTGCTTCTTTCTGATTTCCATTTGCCTGAATTATAGAAGACCATCCCTTCACCCTGAGTCTATGTTTATCTTTTAAGGTAAGGTAAGATTCTTGAATGCAGCAAATATCTGGCCTGAGTTTTTGTATCCAGTCAGCCAACCTGTGCCTCTTTAGAGGGCAATTTAAGCCATCTGCATTAATTGAGAGTATTGAGAAGCCAGACAGTATTTTAGGTATCAAGTTTTTCAAAAGTCTAGTGGACATTTTTATTCCTTTTGCCACTGTGTTAGTTGGAATTTGATCAGAAGTTTCTGAGTGAGTTTACTTTGGTGGTAGAGGATTGTGCTGTTCATTATGGAGGATAAGACTGCAAATATCCTGGAGAGCTGGTTTAGTTATGGCAAATTTCTTCAACATGTGCATGTCATTATTTGCTTTCTCCATCATAGATGAACCTTAGTTTATCTGGATACAGGATCCTGGGTTGAAAGTTATTTTGTTTAAGGAGATTAAAGGTCGATGACCACCCTCTTCTAGCTTGAAAGTTTTTAGCAGAAAGATCTACAGTCATTGTAATTTTCTTCCCCTTGCAGGTTATGGTTTTCTTACATCTGGGTGCTTGAAGAATTTTCTCCTTCATGTTAACTTTGGTGAAGCTAATTATAATGTGTCTATGAGAATTTTTATTTGGGTTGAGTCATACCAGTGTTCTGAAACTGCTATCTGAATTGCAGAATTTTGGCATGTCTGGAAAATTCTCTTTAATTATTTTCTTAAGTAAAGCATCTGTATCCTTCACAGCAACCTCATTATTTTCAGAAATTCCTATAAGGCGGATATTCAATCTCTTCAAATTATCCCAGAGCTCTCTGAGAGAATGATCCATTTTTGTTCTCTACTTTTTTTCCTCTTTGAGCATTTGGGATCATCCAAAAGCTTTGTCTCCAATGTCAGAGATCCTTTCTTCTGCCTGCTCCATTATGTTACTGAGGGATTCTCCTGTATTTCTCAGATCTTTGAGGGTTGCAAGTTCTTGCTTCAATGTGTCAAACTCTTTTGTGATTTTGTCTTTGAATTTGTTGAATTCTTTTCTTTTCTTTTCTTTTCTTTTCTTTTCTTTTCTTTTCTTTCTTTTTTTTTTTTTTTTTTTTGAGACAGAGCCTCAAGCTGTCACCCTTGGTAGAGTGCTGTGGCATCAATTGCTCACAGTAATCTCCAACTCCTGGACTTAAGCAATTCTCCTGCCTCCGCCTCCCAAGTAGCTGGGACTACAGGTGCCCACCACAGAGCCTGCCTATTTTTTGTTTGTTTGTTTGCAGCCATCATTGTTGTTTGGCAGGCATGGGCTGTATTTGAACCTGCAAGCTCAGGTGTATGTAGCTGGTGCCTTAACTACTTGAGCCACAGGTGCCAACCTGAATTTGTTGAATTCTTGTGACATCTTTCAAATTACTCCCTGATATTCTAATTCAATCTTTACCTCCATTCTGTTGATCTTATTTGCTACCCAAATTCTGAACTCGATTTCTGACATCTCAGCCATTTGTTTATGAATGGCATCGTGTGTTGTGTCTGCCATATCGTTCCTTGGGGGGAGTTGATCTACTTTGATTATTCATATTGCCAGAGTTTTTCTGCTGATTCTGCCTCATAATTGTTTTTCACTGTTGGCTAGATGGGCAGGTAAAGTGAAATTGGATTGGGAGTTCCTGGAGTTGTGGTTAACCAGCCCTTTGTCAAGGATTTGGGACTGATGACTGCAGCTTTTCCCCTATACCTTTGCAAAGGACCCGTAAAGTATTATGGTCTGAGGCTGAGGAAACCTGCTTGGTGTGGTGGGGTTAAGTGTCTCTGTCTTGTATTCAGCTGGTTCTTGTCCAATCCTAGTGGATCAGTGACTCTGGTGAAGTCTTAGCTGTGGAGAAATACAAGCAACTAAGACACCCTACCCCTCATGGACTATAACTGGAAGAAGAAAATCAACCCTTCTCATTATCACACAACCAAGGTGCCCCCCGACAGGGTCCTTGGGCGATTGGCCCAGGTGAGGAGTTCCAAACAAATTGACCCAGTCAGTACAAAATCTCAAGTGGGAGAGTTCGAAAGGTCTACAGCAACTAGATGGCAGAATTCTTGTGAATTCTGCCATCTAGGCAGCTCAAATTTGTGTTGCTCTGGTGCTCTGTGGAGTCAGAAAGGCCCACCTGGTAGCAGACTTCACCTCTCTGAAGTCTTGTACTGGCCTGTAGTCATTAGTTAGCAGCTTTTTGACAGGCAACAAGGGAATGTTCCATGCAGACTAGCAGAGTGCTAGGATCCTATGCTGCAAGAGTCTCTGGATGTGGGGCTTAATACCTTGCCGAGCCTCTTGAGACATGGGGTATTGTCCTACCCACACTGGCTCAGCCATCAGTTTGAGTTCCACAATGACTGGTGGGTGATGGGCAGCTAGCCCCAGGCATCCAGTCTCAGCCCAAGCAAGTGGGAAGGAAGTCTTTTAGCCAAGCAGCGATATCCGTTGCTGGGAGGCTCTGGGACGGCTGTTGATGGAGTTTATACTCATCTTCCAACCACAGGGTGAGTACCTGGATGAGGCTCCCATGCTGGGCTGTGATCAGGGGGCCCTCTTTTTTAAAAACTATGTGGGCTCCAATTTTGCTTAAGAGGTCTCAGCCCAGAAGTGGATATAGGCATTCAGGTAGGTCCATGATTGCGTGGGATACCCGGCCCCTGTTTAGATCCACTGTTCTTTGGGTAGTCCATGAATATTTGGTTGCCTGTGGCCCCATGGACCCATGTTTTCCAGGTATCCATGGGCCCATGGTCTTAGAGTAGAACAGAGCGTTCAGCCCCCATGTCTACTACAAATGAAATTGGAGTCCCCTCCACTTTGCGAGCTACCCTGGGCTCGGGAAGGGGAGGCAAGCCCTGATGCCCCAACCCTCGAGCCCACTGAGCTCTAGGATGGGCACCAGGGGTGCACTTGGCTGTCGCCCCTGTGGTCTTTTGGGACATTCTCAGGCCCAATGGCCTATTTCCTTGCAATACCGGCACTGGTCCTTGTGGAGGCGGGGCCACTCCCCTTCTCCACTCCCTGTCGCCAAGCAGCGTAATTATCTTTCTCTTTCTCCAGGGTGGCTAGCAGTGGACACCAGGAGGATCCGTGCTAGCTCCTGTGTCTTCCGCCTGGATCCCTTGGTCTGCTTTTTCTCACAGTTGTTGAACACTCCCTCTACCACTTCAAAGATCTCCTGAAGGGACTTCTCAGCTAGTCTGTCTACTCTCTGAATTTTGTGCTTTATGTCTGGTGCAGACCCATTAACAAAAAACATGACTACAGCAGCCCCATTCTCCTCAGCCTCCAGATCTAACGGGGTATGCATACGGAAGGCTTCCATGATCATTTCTAAATAGGCTGCTGGAGACTCATCTTTCTCCTGCTGTACATTTCCTAACTTGGCCAAATTGGTCAACTTTCAAGCTGCCTTTTGGAGGTCCCCCATCAAAGTCTGGTGGTAGACCCAGAGCCTCTCCTTACCTTTTGCTGTTTTGAAATCCCAGTCAGGCCGGGTTAAGGGGAAGGCAGCATCTATAAGAGCTTGGTTGGCAGCGAGGAGGCCATCAGGTCCTAAGACTGTCTTGTGGGCCTCAGCCTTAATATGATTCCTCTCCTCTGCAGTGAAGAGGACCTGCAAAAGCTGGTGACAATCATCCCAGGTGGGCGGATGAGTGAACAATATAAAATCAAGTAAGTCAATTAGGGCAGAAGGCTTTTCAGAGAACTTAGGATTCTGCATTTTCCAGTTATACAAGTCACTAGTGGCAAAAGGCCAATAGTGAAGAGGCTGTTCCCCATCATCATTCGGGGGTCCTGTCACCCGGAGGGGCAGGACAACAGTGGAGTCAGCTGCAGGTTTTCTGAGGGCCCTGCAGCGGTTATGTGGCAGGCTCTGGACTGACCTTGGGCCAGCAGCCACTTCATTACCTAGGGAATCTTGTGGCCCACTGGGAGGGGGCTGATAGGGTGGAGGGAATAACACTTCAGGGTCAGTTCCCCCCTGGAGAACCAGGGGAGGGGAAGGGGCAGTGGCTCCTGGAAATTTCTGTTTTTCCTTAAGGGCTAGGACTGTGGTACCTCCCCATTCGTGGAGGGGGAGTAGGGACTTTAGCCAACTTGGCAGGACCTCCACAAGGTCTTGCCAAGCTGTAATGTATGGAATCTGGTCTGGGTGTCCAGTCCCAGACTGATACATGATATTCTTGACCTGAATAATAATGGGGAGGTGTAAGGTCCCCTCTGGGGGCCAACCCACATGGAAGGTCGGCCATTCATTCCTGCAAAAGAGAACAAGTTTTCCTTGGGATATGTTGAAGCCATATTCTCGAGCCTTTTCTTTGAAATCCTGAAAGTGAGTCAAAGTTAAAGTGAGGGGGGTGGACTGAGCCTGTCCCATTTTGTCCTCAAAAAGCAACAATAGACACACTAGACAGACACTACACAAAACACCTCCAAAAATTAAAACCTTCCATTTCAGCTTTCTAAGCAAAACTTAAACTGAGACAACAGTGAAATCCCATTCAGTGGTGGCAACCCGCCTCGTCTCTCTACTAATGGGATCACCTCACCATGTACCATGAGAACAGGGCAGTCCACTCCCCAGATGCCCATGTACTGGGCATCCCAACTTCCCAGGTTGGGGCCAACGTCCTTAACTACGGGTTCTGAGTTCCCAGGTGGGCTATCCGACTATGGGAAAGTTCCTTGAACACCAAACACAGACAGAAAGGGGCTCAAAGATGGACAGACAGCCAGCTCACACTCACTTGGCCTCTGGACCAGGTTGCTCAGAGTGTCGGGAAAAAGTTCCCGGCCAACACACCAAATGTTATGCCCAGAATTTGGGATTTTCCCCACAGAACACTTGGAAATCGATTCCCATGCAACCAGTAAGAGGCCCTTTTATTGCAGACTTGGGTCTGGGCCATCCACACCTGATGCAGCAGGAGATAGAGCGCCCCGACCCTAAGATGGTGGGGGATTTTATGGGGGTACAGAAGGCAAGAAGGGCGGGTAGGGTATTGTCACTCTCTGATTGGTGGGGTATCTGAGGGGTCTACTTGGTGTGGCTTGATTGGCCTAGGGGTCGCTGAGGCCTTTGGCAGCTTGCAGATGGCTTAAGCAATGGTTACAAGCCAAGCTACTTGCACCAGGGGCAGAGGAGGCAGCAGGATGTTGTTATGTGGGCTGCCAGCAGAGAGGGGGGTTGGAGGGGTGAGGAACATAGCTTAAGCAGTAAACAGCAAAATGGCAGTACCCCAAGATGGCGTTGGTCTGGTTCTCACAATAACTACAACCAAAAAATATCCCAGCTTTGGGGGGAGCTCCTGTAGTTCCAGCAACTTGGGAGGCTGAGGCAAGAGAATCCCTTAAAGCCAAGACTTGAGGTTGCTGTGAGCTGTGACGTCATGGCACTCTACCCAGGGTGTCAGTTTCAGACTCTGTCTCAAAAAAAAAAAATTGTTAAACAGTTACTGTATGACAAACACTGTGGCCCTGAAATACTGAGATGAAAAGTTAAGATCCCTGCCCTGAAGAGATAAGCACCCCATGCTCAGACATGGCAGTTTGCTTCACATGCTCCTGCAAGAGAATGGCTCTGGGAAAGATTTCTTTGATGATCTAGTTCCTGCCTGCAGCCTACAGATATGCAGAGACACTCTTACAAAGGAATCTGGAGAGTTAGTCCAGGGTTGCAGCTGGAAGCTTGACTGCCTGTACGGGCATTGAGTTCTGTTCTCTGTCTTCTTCCTTCATTAACATTATAATCTCTGGTTTCAGTTTGGCCCAGCAAGAACAATCAGTCTCTTTTATGTTGTTACCCCAAACAAAATCAATTGTATATGTGTTCCTCAGCTTCACACTGACTTGTAATCTTAATGGTAGTTTCCTAATCTTACTTCACTCCCTTTAATCTGTATTAAATTCTTGCTAAATGTATGAAAGTATATAAGATAATCAGTAAAGTGAGTGAGTGACCTGAGTGAGTT
The DNA here is from genome assembly GCA_963574575.1 of Galagoides demidoff. Classification (NCBI taxonomy): domain Eukaryota; kingdom Metazoa; phylum Chordata; class Mammalia; order Primates; family Galagidae; genus Galagoides; species Galagoides demidoff. Next base: position 9,914 of record CAUYQV010132302.1, read on the forward strand.
TCGACTTCCCTTCAAATCAATCATCCCGTCTGCAGTTCCTTTTCCTTGCAACTCCGATCAGAGCACTCCGGAACACTTTCACTGACATTTAAAAAAAAAAAAAAAAAGAGGTTCAGCTAAGGCACGAGCCTCATATACCTGAGCTGGCAAATTGGAATCCAGCCCATGCTGCCAAATAACAATGACAGCTACAACCAAAAAATAGCCGCAGGCTCCTGGACCTGTAGTCCCAGCTACTTGGGAGGCAGAGGCAAGAGAATCACTTGAGCCCAGGAGTTGGAGGTTGCTGTGAGCTGTGATGTGAAGGCAACCTAACCAGGGTGAAAGTTTGAGGCTCTGTCTCAAAAAAAAAAAAAAAAAAAAATAGTGCAGTGGGAAAGAAACTATTAACATTCTGGCCTCTTCCAGCCTCTTGTTCCATGACACTCCTGTTACCCAAAGTCAGACAGGTGGGGATCTTAGGTAAGGTGACCGAATTTAAACATTGGTAAAGCGAGACACCATTGAAAGGGATGGGGGAGGTGGCTATTTGCTGAGCTGTTTGTAGGTAGGACCCTATGGGGAGAGGGAGGCTACTTGTTTGTTCCAGACAGTTTGGCTCCTTCTGAGCTAATTGTCCTTGCCTAGAAGCGAGGAGGGGAGCCCGTATACTTCTGGTCCGATTCTACCTGGACCACCCTGCCCAAAGGCGGGGGAGTAGAGAGTTTACATTAGCCTTTTCATTTCCAAATGAAGCTACATTAACCTCTTCATTCCCAAATGGAGTTACATTAACTTTTCAGCAGCCGAAAACCAAAACCGTGTATTCCCTTCCCATTCTCCAACCCTTCCCTAGCTTGTCACACATGCTTTCCCAAAATAGGAATGTTTTCAAATGCCTCCAGATGGGGGACAAATTGTTAAAAATCAGGACTGTCCTACCAAAAGCTGGCATCTGGTCACTTTAAGTCTTAGGCCCTATCCAATCAGGGATGCTCCAATATGAACTGTCCAATCAGATGCACAGCCAGAAAGAAGAAAGTGGTACCGGGAATTCCCAACAGCCTTTGTCTCTTGAGCTGGGCTCTGATTTTGTGGCATCCTCTACAGCTATTCCATCTCTTGGAGATCCCAGGTGTCTCTGCAGCAGCCTCTGTCACCCTGTGCTGTATTCTAGTACCTGGGAGATCTGTAGGAACATCCCGACCGGGAGCTGGGAAATGGTGAGTACAGGAGACAAGGTGTCCTGAGAGGGGGGAGGGGCATGTTTGGAGCCTGAAGTGGCTGTGGTGGGACCAGGCAATTTCCCTTCAGTCTTCAGAATAAAGTTTGCCACTGGCACCCCTTGGCCCACAGAGCCCACTTGCCAAAAGGTGGAGTGGGGCAGGGAGTTGGGACCCTGTTGCTCCAAGCCTTTCTGAAGCTGTTACATGGACCATAGCCCAGAGCTCTCTGAGCAGCTGTGTGCCTGGTCCCCTCTGGTAGTGACATTAGAAGGGTCATCAGGGGAGAATCCCAACTGAGGGTGTGGGGGTTTGTTCATAGAGGGGTTGTAGTCTGTGGGGCCATCAACCCTCCATTCTTTTGTTAAAAAAACTGAGGTGCCCACATGATGGCTCACTCTGTTGCCTGTCATTGTAGTTAAACATAGGGACAGAGAGTTGATGGGTAAAAAGGCTTTATTATTGGCAGGCTAATAATTCCGTAGAACAGTGTGAGTAATTTTTTAAATGCTGTTTGGTCTATGTAACCAATTTTAATATTTTATATGGGGAATAATTTCACAAGTATACTAGAAACATACGTGATTAACATGTAGGCAAGTTAAATACGTTTAACAATTAAAACACTAATCAAAAATCATCATCAATAAAACATTATTAAACATGTTATTAACTTGTTCTATAGTGCCTCATTACTTCCTCAGGTTTTTTTTTTTTTCAAGATTATTATCTTTATTCCCTTTCTGTTGGGCCTGTCTGACTGACTTACTCTACCTATGTTTTAAAGTGCATCCTCAGTTCAGAAATATCTAAGAAAAGTTGTGGGGGTGTCTATGTCTACCACATTCTCTACTTTTATTTATTTTATTTTCACATCTATGAAATTGATTTAAAATGAAAATAATTTTTTTTTTTGAGACAGAATCTCAAGCTGTGGCCCTTGAGAGACCTTGGCGTCACAACTCACAGCAACCTCAAACTCTTGGGCTTAAGCGATTCGCTTGCCTCAGCCTTCCAAGTAGCTGGGACTACAGGCGCGCCACAATGCCTGGCTATTTTTTGGTTGTAGCTGTCATTGTTGTTCCGCAGGTCCAGGCTGGATTCAAACCTGCTAGCTCCAGTGTATGTGGCTGGCACCCTAGCCACTGAGCTACAGTCCCAGAGCCTAAAATGAAAATAATTTTAAATAATTTTAAATTGGCTATGATTAGTTAAATTGACATGCAGGCTGTGCTGGTTAATTTTGTTTTTGAAGTTTGTGAAAAAAGGCTAGGGGCGGTGGCTCAGGCCTGTGATTCTAGCACTCAGGGAGGCAAAGGCAGGTGGATTGCCTGAGCTCATGAGTTGGAAACCAGCCTGAACCAGAGCAAGACCTGGTCTCTTAAAAAAAAAAAAAAGAAGAGGAGAGGTTCCTGTGGCTCAAAGGAGTAGGGCCCTGGCCCCATATGCCGGAGGTGGTGGGTTCAAACCCAGCCCTGGCCAAAAACTGCAAAAAAAAAAAAAAAGAAAGAAAGAAAAAGAAAAAAAAGAAAAGGCTCGGGGCCTGTGGCTCAAGCCGCTAAGATGACAGCCACATACATCTCAGCTGGCGAGCTAGAATCCAGCCTGGGCCCGCCAAACAGCAATGATGGCTGCAACCAAAAAATAGCCAGGTGTTGTGGCGGGAGACTGTAGTCCCAGCTTGGGAGGCAGAGGCAGGAGAATCACTTGAGCTCAGGAGTTGGAGGTTGCTATGAACTGTGATGCCATGGCACTCTACCCAGTGAAACAGCTTGAGACTCTGTCTCAAAAAAAAAAAAAAAATCTAGGTGTTGTAGCCAGCACCTGTAGTCCCAACTACTTGGGAATATGAGGCAAGTGAATCGCTTAAGCCAAGAGTTTGAAGTTGCTGTGAGCTGTTATGTCACAGCATTCTATTTCTGTCTGAACAAAAAGAAAGAAATTTGTGAAACAGCAGGTAGATGTAAATGGTATACGTATTAAGAAGCTTATAATATATACCATAAGAATAAGTATACAGGTGTGGAGTTAGGTAATGTTGGGTAATTATGACAATACTTTAGATAGGAGGTATTGGATATTCTGAAAAATCTTGCTTATTGTTTTATTTGGACTATGTCTTTTATACATCTTAACTTGGTTTGTTTGGTTGTTTTCTTTTTTTGGCCTAGGCTGGTTTGAACCCACCACCTCTGGCATATGGGTGGGTGCCTTACTCCTTTGAGCCACAGGTGGTGCCCCAACTTAACTTGTTTTTAATGAGTTGGGAACTGTTAGATAAATTGAAGCAGTATATAGATTTTAAGGTTTTTACATCTATGATTCTGTTTTAATAATAATGGCTGCTTGATTTTTTTAGTACAGCTTTCATACTTTTTTTTTTTTTTTAGAGACAGAATCTCACTTTGTTGCCCTTGGTAGAGTGCAGTGGCGTCACAGCTCACAGCAACCTCCAGCTCTCAGGCTTAGGTGATTCTCTTGCCTCAGCTTCCCGAGTAGCTGGGACTACAGGGAACTGCCACAACACCCGGCTATTTTTTGTTGCAGTTTGACTGGAACTGGGTTTGAACCCGCCACCCTTGGTATATGGGGCTGGCACCCTACTCATTGAGCCACAGCGCCGCCCTCATAATTGTTTTAATTCAATGCTGAGAGTGTTTACTCAGGCAGGTGTCCTCAAAATTTTAAAACAGGGGGCCAGTTCACTGTCCCTCAGACCACTGGAGGGCTGGACTATAATTTAAAAGGACAGGCAGGGGCAAAAACACCAGCGGGTGGGATAAATGTCCTTGGCAGGACGCATGTGGCCCGCGGGCCGTAGTTTGAGAACGCCTGGATGGCTTGAGAAGTTGTATTAAGGGTCTTGACAACGGCACTAGTCAGTGTACTAATTTTCAGATTGAGTTCAATAGCTATTGTCGATATGATAAAAATGGCTAAAGTAGTATATTTAGCAGGGCTAAAAAGGCTTACTCGGCTATTATACTTTTCAGGGAGGTCAATATCTTACGTTACTTTAGACCTGTTGGACTTAAAGTTTTGTTCCCAGGGTAGGAGAGGGATGAATCTTAGCGAACAAAAATTATCCCTGTGTTGTAGCAGGGATAGATGAAAAAGCCTGGGTGCTATATAATATGAACTGTTTTCTCTTCAAGGTAGGTTGGTGTGTCTATTGGCATAAGGTAGAAAGGCAGTGAAGTGATATTTAAGTAAGGAATTATACATGTCAGTGTATCAGAGTGGGCACCTTTTAAGTTTGATATATTTATGACTAATAGTTCCAGTTTTCAGTTGTATAGCAAATATACAGTAGAGCTTGTTTTTTAACTATAAATATCTGAGTATGTGATAATGTTTTGGATATATGGTAAAAGTGTGAAATCTCTGATAAGTTTTAGTGGGTCCACATCTTCATTAGCCATGAAGTAAATACCTGTTCTACATAAGAACTTCTAGTGAGACAGAA
>CAUYQV010132307.1:0-52283 GCA_963574575.1 Galagoides demidoff
GGTCCCAGCTACTTGGGAGGCTGAGGCAGGAGACTCGCTTGAGCCCAGGAGTTGGAGGTTGCTGTGAGCTGTGATGCCATGGCACTCTACCCAGGGGGATAGCTTGAGGCTCCGTCTCAAAAAAAAAAAAAAAAAAAAAAACCTAAATGCAATTTGCACATTAAGTACAAATAAAACTCTAAAGCTAATAAGCAAACTGACAAAACAAATTTTAACAAACCATGCTAACATGATAAAACCAGCCAATTTCTGCAGGACAATTCTTGCGTCCAAGCAGGCCAGGCAGTCTCTTGCCTGGTGAAGAGGCCCTTAGTCCTTGGTAAAACTCCTTCTGAGTGATCAGTATAGATGATCTGCTTTACCTCGGAATGGCTCCTATGATGACCTAGCATCTCAGGGTAGTGAACAGGATCCTCACATCTGATTGTTGCTTACCTCTATCCTCATCTGTATAATATAGTCTATAATTCAATAAATAACTCTTGGTAATTTCTCCCACCTATGCTATACTAAATACTGGCAGTTTCCAAAGACCTCATCCTGTTTCTGTCTTCAGACCCTTCAGACCCTGCCCAGCATGCTGTTCTTGCCGTCTCGTGACTCTACACCAGCTAATGGACATCGTTCAGAGCTGGGTTTTGTTCATAGTGTCTTCTGAGAAACCCGTTCTCATCAGCTCACTCCCCTGCCCCTAGAAAATTCCAGGCACTCCTCTTCCACCAGATTGTCCACTCTGCTCTAAGTGGTTGCTTTATTCTATTTTTTTTTAGGCACAACTTTTTGTCATTGTTGTTTGTTTTGTTTTGAAATCAGTAAAGAAACTGGGACCTAGAAGCTGCAGTGATCTAAGCAGCAGCAAGTTTGTGCATATTTTGTGTGTTTTTGTTTAAATACTTGTCATGCTATTTGTCTAAGACATGTGAGAGAAGGATGCCAACATTCATATCCTGAGCACTGACCAAAGGGTCTGACACTTTTAAATATTTTATACATAGTTTTTGAAATTAAAAAAAAATGAATGAGATCACATTCATAATATTACCTCCTAGGCTAGTTTTGGTTTGCATGCTTATTTTTTTTGTTGTTTTATTGTGTTTTGTGGTGTGTGTGTGCGCGAGTGTGTGTGAGTGTGTGTGAGAGTGTGTGTTTATGTGTGTCTATGAGAGTGTGTGAGCATGTGTGTACATGTGTGTGTGTTTGTGCGTGGGAGTATGTGGGTATGTGAGAGCACGTGTGTGTGTGTATGATTGTGTGTATGAGAGAGTGTGTGAGTGTGTATGTGTGTGTGTGCAGGCAAGCTCACCCACCCTCAACACTGAATGCAGCAGGCAAGATAAGAGGTTTGGCTTGAAGTGAAAACCCTCTGGGGGTTTCTGTGAGATTTTTTCATCTTCCTTTTTCTTGTGCTTTGTTTTGAATCTTTTGTGTCTATCTCCCAGTTCTCGCCTTTCTGTCTGAACTGTAGTAGGCCTTTTACAGTTTCAGAGTCTTTTTTGAAATCTAGTAAAGGCAGACAGAAGTGAATTGTACCTTGGAGCTAGATTAATTATTTGTTTTTACAGAAGTCCAGGAAATGCCTTTTTTTGGTTGCCATAAACTGTCAGGTCAGGCTGCTGTGTGGGGATGGATTTAGTCTTTTCAGACAGCACCGAGTAGATGATCCTAACTAAATACAGAGTAACAACATTGAAATGTGGGTGTTATCAATAGATTAATATTGTCTGATGTTTTGCCATTTGATGTTACTTGATGTCAGTAGTACTACTCAGTAGGCAGTGTCTAAAATTCCAGAGAGTCATTTCTATTGTTAAAAGAAGAATAATGGGCTCGGCACCTGTGGCTCAATCGGCTAAGGTGCCAGCCACGTACACCTAAGGTGGCGAGTTCGAATCCCCAGCCCGGGCCGCTAAACAACAATGATGGCTGCAACCAAAAAATGGCGGGGCATTGTGGTGGGTGCTTGTGGTCCCAGCTACTTGGGAGGCAGAGGCAGGAGACTCGCTTGAGCCCAGGAGTTGGAGGTTGCTATGAGCTGTGATACCATGGCACTCTACCCAGGGGGATGGCTTGAGGCTCCGTCTCAAAAAAAAAAAAAAGGAAGAATAATGAAATATTTGAGTTATTTTGATAACAAGAAAGTAATAAGTATCTACTCAAATCACTCGTGATGGGGGACATATTTAGCTTTTCACTTTAGCTTTTATTAAATTTATTAGAGAAGAATCATTTTTAAAGCACTCATTAGACATCTTTGGTACACTTAAGAAAACTGAGCACCACAAAGATTGAGTTTATGCAGAATTCCTAAACTCACACAATGTCAGAGCTGAATTGGAGGCCAGAATTGGAGGTCATCCTGGGAGTTTATTAATTTTTAAATTTCATGTATCTGTTTATGTGACAAATATTTATAAGGTGTCAAACATGTGCCCAGCATTCTTTCAGGTGCTGGGACACTAATCCTGGAGAAGACACGATGGGTTTACAAAGTAGGGCTCCCGCAGTGGTGTTTGTGATACTTCCGCACAGACATGCATTTTATTTACATTCTCAAAACATGCTAGGGGAGTAGAAGGCATAAATTAAATATCTTGATTTGGTTTGTGGGCCCTGGTGTGAATCATAAAAAGCTACATTTCCTCACATAGTCATCCGTGAGCCATTTTCTGTCAATAACCGAAGCCGCAGAGTGTGGGGGGAACCTCAAGCCAGAGAGTTGCAGCCCCCGCGCTGGCGTTCTGTCCTGACCACTTCTTACAAGCTGGTCGTGTGATCCTGGATCAGTGGCTTGAACTCCCAGCCCTTCAGGAAATAAGCTTATATTTTCTCAAAATGTGTTTCCTGTCTATGATTCTCTCCTTCCAGAATCTAATAGTTTGCTAATGCAGAGCACCCCCCAATCACTAAATAACTGTCACCCCTCAGTATTCCTAAAACATCCAATGGCCACGAGTTACTAAGGAAGATCAGTGGCAAAAACCACGTGAATCTCAGCCTTTCTCCAAATAAGGGCAGTGGGCTGTGGGGTCAGGACATCCGTGACCAACCCACAGTGGGCGAAACCTGCTGGACACTGGACATGTAACACAGTAACTCAACTTAAATTCTCACCAAATGGCATGAACTCTTCGGTATAGAAATACTAGCAAGATTTATGATGAGTTAGAGAAACGTATAGTATAAAGTCCTCCTTTCTTGCTTTCGTAAACGGCTAAGAAAACCTGAAGTTGCACTTTTAAATAGAATTTCATTCAAGCTGTATCAGAACCAAGTAGAAATTGGCCTCATATATCAGGGGCCATCAGTGCTTTATTACTATCCATGTTGGAGGATGAATTACTTTGACAACACACGTTTCTGGGAACATCTTATTTACCGAGAATAGCAATTAATCTCTTAAAGCAATACTTAAATAAAATGTTTTTCCAGGAAAATATTTTAATTTTATTATGTCTTTAATAGTAACACTAAACAACTTGGATGACTTGAGATAGAAATGGATTATCAAAAAAGTTATTACCTGACATCACAATCTATGTAATCACCTAACTCCAACTTTCTCCTCTGGAGCTTAATTTATTATAACTCATGCATATATGTTTTTAATTCCTTTTAAGCTATACAACATGTTTATATAAGCAATATAAGTAGTGTTCTTCAAGATTCAAAATTCAACTTTAAGCATTTCATAAAAATAAAGTTAACTTGGAGATTTCTCTCTTGATAATTTTCTGTTGATTTATAATTTTGTTTTTACAGTATACTATTTTTATGAGACCCTTCATCATTCAATATAATAGATAATAATGAAGTGATGTCATTCAAAGAAATACATGATTTTAAATTTCAAAGTAAAAAATATGTCACACACACTTCAGAGGAGGGCAAGCACCAACAGTCTAACTCTTCTAAGCACTAGTTAATATACCAAAGCTTTTTAAGTTACTGAGATGAACTTGAGTTTTATATACTATAATATTTTTATGAATATAAAACTTTACCATAAAGTATGATTATGTAAAAACTGTGGATTTTCTTTTTAATAACTCATTATGCATAATTAAGTGCTAATGTTTTTTCTGTAATATATTTTGCAACCTTTAAAATTTATCAATCCTGATGCCATAATGATTTCTACATGTACTTTGCTGGAAGAATAACAATTAATAATGATAAGAACCTTTGTCGAGGGCCTTCTCGGTGCCAGGCTGCCAGGCGTTGTGCTAGGTTGTTTGCGAGCACTGTCTGATTTCATGTGCCAGTAATCCCATGCTCTGTGAAGTGAAGTTCTGTGCTATAATAAACTTTACTTTAATATTTTCATAGTGACTTTATGCATGAACATTGTGCAGATAGTTCTTTCACAGTTTTTTATTATAAAGATTTCTTGCACATTTCTTACATTCTCTGATCTGTGAATCATGATGGAAGTTTTGAGATACACAAAAATCAAGAAATGTGAAACCTACACAGATCAAAACAAATGCAGCCCTCCTTCCCCTCCCCTCCTAGCAACACCAACACATGGAGAAAGTCGGAACTTACACAGGTCAATCAAAAGGGTCCTGTCCACTGTGTTTCTTGGAAGTGAAGTAATGACCATAACATAGTCTGTCTCAAAACTTTTGTAGTGACCTATGTGTGTGTAGAACGCCTGCTGAAGCCCATGCAGCACTAAGGGTTCGAGGGACATTGCAAGCTGAAGGTTTAGTATGCATAGGACAGACGAGGACTTGCCCCAGCGGGCTTATAGCCGAGAGTTGCAGGAGGGACACTGGACATATAGAGAATGTGATCATTTCAGACCATGATTACCACTAGGAGAAAATAAAGTAATTTTAGAGAATGCCCATGGGGAGGAAAGGAGAGGGTAGTGTTCCCAAACTGGGTGGTCAGAGATGGATCACTAGAGGAAGTGACACTGGGGCAGGCACAATCAGGTGTCTGTGGGGGCACGAGAAAAGTCACGGAGCAGGATGGATTTGTCAACCACAAAAATTGGCTACTGTGACGTGGGTCTGGTAAACGAGAAAGAGAGTGGCGTGAAAGGTAGTCAGAGGGGGTGTGAAGCACATCCTTCAGCAACCTGTGGATTTTAGCTGGCAACTGTAGACCCAATTTGTTAAGAACAGCTATCCAAGCTTGTACTTGAGTGCAGCTGCATGCCACACCGGGGGAGTGTCCTGGTGGGATGTCGGTCATTCCTGGCTGAGCCATAACATTTTACAACCTGTCATGTTTGAAATTAATTTAGAGCAAATGGATAAAGTGAAATGATTTTCTTCTCTGTTCAGCAAAAAAGATGGGCCCACCTAGGTAGCTACTGAAATAACTTGAGTCTTGCAGTGATCTAAATAGGGTAAAGTTTCCTATTACTATTTGTTTTAACACAGTTTGTCTTAATATTAATACCATTATTATAAGCATGACTTTTGAAAATGATCTGGTTCTACCTCTTGAATACTTATTACACAAATACTGGGACTCCATTTTCTATACTCTCCATGCAGCATCTAACCTTGCTGTGACCTCCTTCTATATTCTCTTTGAAGTTTATTTTCTATTGCTTTTTTATTTTTTTGAGACAGGGTGTCACACTGTTGCCCTGGGTAGACTGCCATGGTGGCATCATAGCTCACAGCAACCTTGAACTCTTAGGCTCAAGGGATCTTCAGCTTCCCTAGTAGCTGGGACTATAGGCCATAACACCAGGCTAGTTTTCCTAATTTTAGTAGAGATGGGCTCTCACTTCTGTTCAGGCTGGTCTTGAATTCCTGAGATTAAGCAATCTACCTATCTTGGCCTCCCAGAATGCTGGGATTACAGGTGTTAGCCAACACACCTGGCCTCCCATTGCATTTTAAGAATATTCCCACTCTGTTAAAGCACCCCTTTCCTTCACCTTGTGTGCAACCTTATTCTGTTCCTTTGTGATGGCTTCCTGAATGTTTTCTGAATAATAATAAGGAATTTTTGCATTCTATTAAGTGTCAAGTAGTTCTCTGAATTTTTTTCTGATTTCTATGTTAAATAATTTTTTCTTCTTGTTTACTTTACTGATACAAAACAAAAATCTGACCTATTCTGTGATTGATAGCTGGTTGATGTTCAGCTCATGTGCACATTCTTACTGTTTTTTGGGCATTTGTATAGTGTGGCTGGTTTATTTTAAATAAGAATCTTCTTATATTCTACCTACTTCATTTTCACATAATCTGACACCACAGAAAGCATCATACATGTTCACACAGACACACACACTTCTACGTTACAAACCTCAGTGGATGCTACTTTCGTGTTTTCCTACCACTACCCTGATAAAAATATATTTCCAAATGCAATGTGCTTTATTCTTCCTTTCATCCCCTCATTTTCTACAAAATATATACTACAAAGGAATCTAGAGGAAAAGACACTTAGAGAAAGTGATGAAATGCTCTGCTTATCCCCAAATGCAGTGATCGGAGATGGGCAGTTGAGGAATGGTTGCTGGGTGGTATGGATATTATTTCTAAATCTGAATGTGTAAAATTGGGCAAAATGATTTGTTTTATTTTCTGTCAACAAACCATAATAAACCTCTAGCTGATTGCATGATTAAGTTCTATTGTTCATCTCATTACCGCCTAGGGAAAAGTTGTCTGTCCCAGTTTTAATGTTGTAATGGGAATCTAAAAAAGATGTTTAAGAATCTAAAAAACAACATTTTCTTATCATAAGCAGCTGTTTTTACAGTGGTCTGCCAACAATTTTAATTTATTTGATGGTGATTTGATTATTCAACATTCTTTTAATAATATCTAAATTATGACATTTCTCCTTAAAGATAGATATCATGTGATCTCACTGACAGGTGGAATAGTAAAGAGCTGATCTCATAAAAACAGCGTAGAAAGTGGTTACCAGAGGTGGGGGTGGGAAGGGGTGAGAAGGGGCAGACGTTGATCAAAGGGGGCAAAGTTTCAGCTAGATGAGAGGAGTAAGTTTTGGTGATGTATTTCACTGCATAGTGAACACAATTAATAATAAAGTATTGTATGTTTCAAAATTGCTAAAAAGATAGATTTCTGTGTTTTAAAATTACTAAAGTGTTAATGAGGTGATGATGTTTGTTAGCTTAGTTTAATCTTTCTACAATACACAAATAAATATCACTTTAAACCTTATAAATATGCACAATTATTTGTATATTAAGGATAAATATAAACATTTAATATAATAAGTAACAAATGTTTTAAATCTTATAACCAGAATAGCATTCTTACGGCTTGGGGTTAACCATTTTCTTTGACCCTGCCTTTGGAATAATAAAAGATTGAGATTGAACTCTGATAGAATTTCAAAAGAGTAAAGAAACTGAAATTATATGTAATGTTTCAGAATGAGCAGGACAATTAAGACATTTGAACAATCATAGAGACTGCCTCATGGTAAAATGAATGGGTGTGGTTTATTTTGGGGACATAAAAATGTTATTATGTCCCCAATGACTTGTACTGTCTTTATCAAAATTCTAAAATGTGATTTTATTTTGAATGTTTCTTCTTACTTGAATTAATTACTGTTAAAAGATATTTTAAATTGAGCAACAAATAACGACATTGTAAAATATGTAGTCAAATAGATGAAAAAATTGGGGAAATTGAGGTTAATGGATTGCAGAATATTTAACAGAAGCTTGGTAGATTTGTTAATAAACTAGAATCAAGCTTTATTTGTTTTCTCAGATTTTATTTATAGGCATTTACCACCATGCCCATTTAGTTTTCCATGTCGTCTACATTAGCATTCCTAGTTAAAAATATATATATGTATATATAAAACTCATTAATTTACATAGTGAAATACCTTTCTTTTAAAGCAGAGTAAATATGCATCAGCTGTTGAGGGCATTTGTACCAATTTACTTTGAGAACAGTTTTTTCTCATTCTTATACATACTTTAATAATGTGTAAACTTACAGAAAGAACACTAAGACATAATTAGATTACACATTCGCTAATGCATATTTTATCAGGAAAATGCAAAATATCAGAGTAAAACCACAAATTATAAAATTTAAATGTAAAACTCATCTCCCAAAGGGAAACTTCAGGGGATACTGCTGAAATGTGTGAGTTTGAGAAATAAAAGAAGCAGATATTATTTAAAAGAAAAGCAAGCAATTGAAGAAATTGTCTAAACGTAATTGTCTAAAACGTAATTAGACAAACATAATTGTCTAAGTGTTAAGCTTTGGGAAGAGATAGGAAACAATAACTTTAAGTTAAATTCTCATATTTTGTGTATCAGGAAATCAATTTATGTTATCTAAATAATTCATACATCTGGAAATAGTGTTATGAATGTAATTACTGGAAGCACTAAATGGAAGAGGGTCAAAGAGAGTACCTCTGGGAAGTGGGCTTATGGTGCAAAATGAGGGTTTGGAGTCAGTTTTTCATCATAAGCTCAACCATACCATTCATTTGCTGACATGTGCTCATATGATTTTGATAAATATATTTCATAAACATTGGGTATCTTTTGAAATTGTAAATTGCATTTCATTTAAAAGATCCCAGATGTTTGAGTTGCAAGCTCCAGAAACCAGCCCAGAGAACCCCTGGATACTACTCAATGTTGAGCCATGTGGTCCAAAAAAAAAAAAAAAAAAAAAAAAATTAGGATACTGCAGTGCTTTCTCCTATACTTCTTTGCTGATATATTCAACAAATGTTTATGGAAAACCTATGCATGCCAGGAATTCTGTCATAGGACTGGGAAACATGAGCAAAATTACATAATTTCTTTGCTCTCACAGAGCTTCCAATTGAGAGAAGATAGTCAATCAAAGAATTTCACAAATAACTGTTGGTTGTAGCATATTTACATGGCATAGTCAGCAGGCATGACAGGTGGTTCCAACCCAGGCTTTGGGGAGTTCTTAGGGACAATTTTCCTGAGAAAGTCCTGGGGAAGTGACAGTGGCTCCACATAAGCATGGCCAGGACTTAGCTCTGAGAATGTGGCAAGTGTTTCCGCTGTAGAGAGAGTGGCATAGCTTATGATGCGATGGGCAGAAGAAACATGGAGATGGAGGAGTCAAAGAAACCTCTGTATCCTATTTGCTGAGAGTGAGGAGAGCATGACAAAATTGGGGGAGAAGTATTGGGACAGACTTTTCAGATCATGCTTAGAATTCTAGCGTTTAACAAAGGGGAATGAGAAGCCAGTGAAATGGTTGGTGTGGAGAGAATATGCATGTATTTATGTTTCAAAAGGTCATTTTGAATACACTGCTGAAAATCAATTAGACGGACAAAAGAACAAGTACAATGAGGTCCAGGAAGAGTCTGTCAGCATCCAGGGGGGTGGTGATTGTCCCAGAGGAAAGGGGGGACAGGAGACATTTAAACAAGGGAATAGAATCAGCAGATAAATATCAGGAGGAGGTAAGCAAAGTTCTCTGAAATTGTATAGAGGAAGTAGGTATATGGTTTTGTTTCTTACATAAGTAAGTGAGTTTAAAGAACATTTTAATAAGAAAGAGCAGCAGCTTTGAGTTGTGCTCGTCCTTCATTTGGTTTTGATGGATTTTGTGGTACTTGGAAATATTCAGGAAGACCAGATTAAGTAGCTGTTATATATGCTGACCCGGAATTCAAAGGACAGTGTGGACTGGAGTTAAATATCTAAGTAAATTCAATCTGTATTCAAATTAAAAGCCTAAGAAGTTAGCAGAAGAAAAGAAATAAGATCAAAGTAGAACTAAATGAAAAGAAACAATTCCAATGACCAAGAAAGCTAAAAGTTAGTTCTTTGAAAAGATAAACAAAATTTATAAACTAATCAAGAAGAGAGAAGTTCCAAATAAATACAATTGGAAATTTAAAAAGAGATATTACGATACCACAGAAATGACAAAGATTATCAGACATCATTATGAACAACTACACTGACAAGCCTAGGAGCAGGAGATGAATTCCTGAAAACAGAGCCTTCTAGCACTAACAAGGAAGAAATAGAACTCTTTAATTGATTGAGAATGAGCATTAAAATTGAATTAGAAATAAAAATAATTTAAAAAACCCTAGAGACCACATGGATTCACAGTCAAATTCTACCAGACTTCCAAAGAAGAACCAGTGCCAATCCCACCAAAAATGTTCCAAAAGATGGAGGAGGGGGGATCCTCCCTAACTCACGCAGTGAAGCCAGTGCCACCCTGATATCAAAGCTGGGAAAGGATGCAACAAAACAAAGCCAACCTTTAATACCACCAGGCTGGTATCTCTAATGAAGACAGATGTAAAAATCCTTGACAAAATACCACAGCAGCTCATTGAAAGGATAATTCATGATGATAAAGTAAATTTCTTCCCAGGTATTCAAGATTTGTTCAATATGCACAAATCAAATAATGTGTTTTCCCAGATGCAGAAAAAACATTTAATAATATCCAGCATGCCTTCATGATAATCCCCCCAAAGAACACAGCATAGAAGATATATATCTCAAAATAATGAAGCTATATATGACAAGCCCACAGCCCCCATCATGCTGAATAGGGAAAAGTTGAAAGTGTCCCCACCAAGGACTGGAACAAGACAAGAGTGCCACTTTCATCACTTTTACTCAACATGGTACTGGACATTCTATCCAATCTAATCAGGAAAGAGAGAAAAATAAAGGGGATGCAAACTGGCAAAGATGAAGTTAAATGGAAAAACTCCTCGTGCCTATAGATCAAAGGAATTAATAGTGTTAAAATGATTATACCACCTAAAACAATGTATAGATTAAATGTGATTCCTTTCAAAATACCCTAGCATTATTTGTCACAAAATTAGAAAAGAAATTCTAAAATTGATACAGAACCAAAAAGAGAGAGAGAGAGGGAGAGAGAGACCAAGTAGCTGGAGCAATCCTAAGCAAAAGAAAAAAAAAAAAGAAGAAGAAGAAGAAAAGAAAAAAACCAGAGTCATCATGTTACCTGACCTCAAATTATGTTATAAGGCTACAAAAACATTGTGGTCATAGATACTTGATCAACGTAACAAAATAAGGAACCCAAAATCAAATGATACACCTACAACAAAGCAAACAACACACACACACACACACACACACTGAGGAAAGTATATACTCTTCAATAAATGATGCTGAGAAAATTGCACAGCCACATCTGGAAGAAGGACATTGGATCCCTGTCTCTAACCACGTAGAAAAATTAACTCAGGGTGGATTAAGGAATTAAGTGTAAGTCCTAGAAACAATGAAAGTCCTAGAATAAAACCTAGGAAAAACTCTTCTGGAGGTTTTTGTTCTTTTTTCTTTTTCCAAAGGGAAAAAAATCTATGACTAAGACTCCAAAACAAATGCGACAAAAACAAAAATAAGCAAATAGGACTGAATTAACTTCAGCACAGCAAAGGAAATGATTAAGATTATATAGACAAACTACAGAATTGGAGAATATATTTACCAACTATGTGTCTGACAAAATTATACATTCTGATTAATATTCAGAATGTATAAGAAACTCAAATAATTTACCAAGAGAAATGAATGAGCAAACATTTTTCAAAAGAAGATGTACAAATTGGTCAAGAAACATGAAAAAAATGTTCAATATCACTAATGATCAAGAAATGCAAATTAAAGCCACCTTGAGACACCATCATTCTCCAATTAGTATGGCCTCCACTAAAAAGTCAAAAACCATAGATGTTGGTGCAGATGAAGTGAAAAAAGAGAAGTTCACACTGAACATGCGAACATAAATTAGTGCAACCTCTAATTAGAGATTAGTGTGGAGATTTCCCAAAGAACTGAAAGTAGCTCTCCACTTTAACTGTGAAATCTAGTACTGGGAATCCACCTAGAGGAATATGATCATTGTATTCAAAACATACCTGCATTCATATGTTTACTGTAGCACAATTATTATCACAAAGATATTAAATCATACTAAGAACTCATGAACTGATGAGTGGATTGACAAAATATGGTATATATACCCCATGGAGTACTATTTAGTGATAAGATAAAATGAAATAATAGAATGAAATTGCAGCAACTGGAGGCCAGCATCCTAAGTGAAGTAACCCAGGAACAGAAAAATATATGCTCCATGTTCTCATTGTAAACAGGAGTTAAACTATGGTTATACAGGGAGCACAGAGTGGTATGATGGGCACTGGAGACTCACAGAAGGAGAGGCTGAGAGGTGCTAAGGCCTGGAAAATTACCTATGGGGTACAGTGTACACTACTTGGTTAATGGGTACACTAAAAACCCAGACTCTGCCTCTGTACAATGCATGCATGTAACAATTTCAACTTGTATCCTTAAATCTATTAAAAAAAAAAAAAGAAAACAGTGAAAAAGCAACCAACCAACCAAACAGATTAAGAACCTAGACAGGGATGAGATGTCTTAGAAAGGAAAAAAATGAAGTACAATGTAGTGCTGGAGGTGAGGGATACACAGCTAGTAATGACATTATATAAGGGAAGAATTGAATGAGCAAACCAGAAGCATAGCCAGAATCTCTCTGGGTCTCTGAAAATAAGTGCTAGGACAGATTAAAGAGAGAGAGAGATGAATGGATAGATATGGATGGATGAATGGATGGACAGATGATAGATGAATAGATAGATATAGATGGATGGATAGGTACGTGATAGATAGATGATAGATAGATAGATAGAGCAAAACAGGGGAACAGACCCTCCGACAGCAGAGGGAGACCCAAGTAAGGTGACCAGATTTTAACATTGGTCAAGTGGGACACCATTGAAGGGGAGGATGGGGGGTGGGAGCAGGGGACGGGTTCTTAATTAAAAATTTGGTCTATATGGAGCAACAAAAATTTTCATAGAATGCAAAAATAGTATTGTAATATATATTTTTAATTTCAACGTAAGTACAATTTACAAATATAATACATTAAAAAACTATGTATAGTATTATCTTATTCTTTGGCATATTTCTCGTCAAATTCTACCAACTGATCAATAATGCGAACTTTCATAAGCAGTTCTCGATAATAAGTTCTCAACAATTATTTGTTATTATTAAAGTTTAACATTATAAAATTAACAAAAATAAGGTAAAACTCATATCCTCGTGAAATAACCACATGGCAGTCAAAAACCATCTATTCCCTTCCCGTTCTCCCACCATTCCCTAGCTTGTCATGCATTCTTTCCAAAAATTGGGACTTTTTTAAAATGCTGCAGGACGCAGGACAAATTGTTAAAAGTTGAGACTGTCCCGCCAAAAGCGGGACATCTGGTCACCATACAGTGGGCAGCCTGTGTGGGCCTTCTGTCTCCAGGTTTATACACTGCTTTTCCTATCTTGCTGGCAGGGGTTTTGGGGAGATGGAGTGTATATCTGGAACATGTCACAACTGTTTGGGCAGCAGGGGCTTGTGAGTAGAAGTTAACTTTGGAAGCTTAATTTTAGTACATAGGAATATTGTCCCACCTAAGGCGAGTTTCTCTGCGCCAGGAAAGCAGCGGGTGTGTCCCCTGCTGGAGGAGAGGCTGCCCAGATGAGACACTGCCAGGCTGGTTTTTATGAGCTTGTTTATGTCCAGAGAATGAGGCCTGCAAGGGACCTATTTGTGCCTAGAGAATGAGGGTCTGGACATGAGCCTGTTCAGGTCCTGAAAAATGGGGCAGGGTGGTTCCTCTCCAGCCCTGAAAAGGGGAACCCTGTGTCAAGCGGAGAAAACCTTATATCAGAGACAATGACTCATTTGAAGCAGTTTCGTTTGATGACAAGGAAAAGATGGGGTGTGGGAGGGGGCTGAAGTGACAGTGTTTATTTGAAATCCAGTCACAAGCTAAGATATTCAAAATCAGAAATAGAAGTAGTTTGATTTTCTTTAGTAATGAACTATTTTTGAAACAACTATTTTGTGTCACTGACTAATTGGTCCATGTTTGGGCTCAGTAGCAGGAGAGCTGTCAGCACTGCAGGGAGACCAGGCATCAGCTCTGGGAGGGCTGGGCAGGAGGCCAGGGCTTGGTCTGCACATCCTAAGTGTGGGAAAGACTAGAGTCAAATCAGGAGTTAACAGAGCAAGGGACTCTAAGCAGGTCTCTTCCTAATGCCCAGGAGTCTTCCCAAAGGGGAAACTTGTGTCTGAGTCAGAATCCTGATTCCTGTAGCAGTTACTTGACAGTCTGAATTCAACGTTTTCCTTGCATTTAAATTAGAATCAACTTGTATTTTTACTTTAAGTTGATGTCTGAGCAAGTATTGGAATATCCTTTCCTAATCCTTACAGTGTTTTTCCCCCCCTTTTATGCTAAGGATGACACAAAATATATTTAGAGTGTATACATACAGTTGTGTGTCTCTGTGTGTGTGATTTATATAATTCTGTTGTGTTGGACTCTATCCTGCTCTACTTGAGCAAACCATACATTGGTCGAATGGATGTTGAGCTATTTTTTAAAAATTTGGGCTTAACTATAAAAAATATTTTCAATGTATGTGTATGATGGAGGGGAAGAGAACCAACAGTGCTTGGATAGCTAGTCACTAATGAGCAATTTAGTCAAGCGGGCTGGTAGTTTCTCTTGTTACCAGTAGCATGGAGTCATTTCTTAGACATTATTCTTTCCCATAGATGAACCATCTCTAAAAGCCTCATTGTCTGGCACGATCATTTTTAGACAGCAAAGAAAAAATAAGATCCACAGATGATGTTGTGAACATTCTCGTTGGTGAATCAGTCCCTAACTACATAGGAAAAATGGGGCAGCTCAAAAACAGAGGGAAAAGGCCTAAATTAGCTCTTGAGAAATCTATGTATTTTTTCCCTTTTTCATAATTTTTTTTAATAAACATCAGCAATTCCAAAAATGCTCCATTAGTTTATTTCAAATGCTCAGACATTTGGGGTCATACTCTAATGTCTGATATGCTCAAGAGTCAGACAATTTATTTTATGTATTTATTATTATTATTATTATTATTTTGAGACGGACTCTCACTCTATTGCTCAGGCTAGAGTGCTTTGGCATTAGCCCAGCTCACACCAACCTCAACCTTTTGAGTTCAAGGGATCCTCCTGCCTCATCCTCCTTATTATCTAGAACTACAGATGGCTGCTACAACACTTGGTTAATTTTTCTATTTTTAGGAGAGATGGGATCTCACTCTTGCTCAGGCTGGTCTCCAACTATTGATCTCAAGGGATTGTCCAACCTTGGCCTCTCAGAGTGCTGGGTTTACAGACATGAGCCACAGGGCTTGGCCAGGAATCAGATGATTTATTTTTAATGAAAAACTCAAAACATGTAGTATATGGCAGTGTTGGGGTATGATCCCTCACTGACGTGAAGTCTGTCACTTCCTTGACACAAAGCAGTCCCCAGCTATAATACCAGGTGAGCTATCCTGAAAGACATGGAACAAAGAGACCAGCGCACCAAGTTAAATTCCTCAGATCACATAGTTTTTAAACCAGTTTAAAACACATAGGATGAAGTAAGGCAGAGAGAGACAGGGCAGGTTAATATGTTTGCAGTACAGTGCAAGCAGTTTGGAAATGTGAAGTGCCTGAATGCCAGGTGTGCGTGTTCCTGCCACAACCTCTCGGCCGTATCTGGTTGCTACCTGTGCAGTCAGCCTGATAATACAGGCATGCATGTTCCCGTGAGCCACCTCTCAGCCACATCTGGATGCTAGCTGTGTAGTCAGTCTGACAATATAGGTGTGCGGGTTCCTGTGTACCATCTCTCGGCCGTGTCTGGTTGCTAGCTGTGAGCTTGTAGTTAGCCTGACAGACAGGGGTTTTATTTGCGTTTCTTGGATAGAGAACACCCAGAACCACACTCTTTTTCAACAACGGGCAGCAGAATCAAAGCCTTGTGAGTATTAAGTGCCCACGCGTTTTTAGTTATGACTGCTCAGCGCTCAGGTACCTGCATGTCTTTAATGCCTCTTAAACACTCAGTCTCTCTGTCCTTCCATCTTCTTCTGTGTTTAACACACATGGTCTTAATACATACTTAATATACCTTGAAATATTTGCTTTTGCTTTTCTGGAGAGCAAACTTATTCATCATTTTTCAATAAATATTGGATATTCTCAAAAGCAAATTCTTTTCCAAAACTTAAAGGCGAGGTCTTCCTTCATTATAGCATGTTTTAAAATGAAAGGTTAAAATTTTAGTGCAAGTTTTAGTCAAAAGTACATTATTAAAACAGTGACTTGAAAACATGCCACGGTGACGTTCCTTCAGCTCTGGTAACTGAGAGGTGATAGGCACAGATATATCAAAAGAACAAACATTAAAGTGGTCTTGGTTTCAGTGTAGATCCGTGTTCAAATCAGTTAAGGTGAAAGATCTACAGAGTTACAAGATTAAAAAAAATTATGTGAAGTTATACAGGAAAATGCTTACAGTTCACTTCACTGAGGAAAAAAAAGGTGTAGGAAAAGTTTTAGCAGATTAAATATTGATGGGTTCTCCTTCTGGGACAGTGAGTAAAGTGAACTTAGAATAAATTATGATCACTACAACTGATCAAAAGAAAATACTTTTCAGTAGAAAACCTTTCCTGTGGGATTATAATTATAAAATACACTGTTTCTTCCTGTGTCTGCCTTTCCCCCTTGTGTCTGTGTAAAGGGGGGCCTGAGCACCCACATTATATGCACAGATAGTTTTAATAATCAAGTAAAAAGGAATAACATTGCTAACAGAGTAAAATAGTTTAACATAAATTATGTGGAAAATATAGAATGTGAGAAAATAATCAGTCTGATATGAAATATAGAGCATGAAACAAGCACGAAATACATATAGCACCACATGAAGCTGACCTCCTCCAATTACACCCACCTAGAAATAACCTTTCAAAATGACGAAAGTAGCAAAGCTTAATACAGAATGAAGAAGTCAACCTCAATGCGAAAGCACTTCAAGTTGTTCTGAGATGTGATGCTGAATCATCCATTGTTGCAGCTTTTATAAATAAAGACCAAATATGAGACAATACGTTGGAAACAGAAGATAGTTATACACTTAAAAATTAATCAGAAATATGCTTCAAATAAACATGTCAATAGATGCAAAAATTTGCCTGTGCATTCTCCCAGTGGTTTTCGAAAATGGCAAAATAATTAAAACAAACTATGTTTAATGATCGGCCAATGGAGTAACATGTATAACATCAGATTTGGACTCAAAGTAAAATACAAAGTGGTGCAGATTTAGTCTTAGAAACCTAAGCACTAGTTTTTATAATTAAACATAGCAAAATTAGTTAATTTAAAAACATAGTTTGCATTCCCAAGACTGCTATTTGTTATGATTAAATCAGCAGTTTCTTACTGGAAATAACATGTATAGGAAAGCACAATAGATTCATCCTAGTAACTTTATATTTTTTATTATAACAGTAAATGATAACAGTTATTGAAAAGTTAAATGTAATAAAATGCTGGATGTGTAGATTTCACAACTATATTGTTAGCTATAAAATATAACAAAGTTATCATAGCTGGCATGTAAACTCCTGGCCGTTCAGTCTCTTTTCTCCATTTGAATCATGTGTATTACGTAATTTTCTAATAATATAAGACTTGAATTATGCAGGAAAGAGAATGTATTAAATGAGATGATTGTCAAAAAAAAGTATGAAAAGTATGGTCGCCAACTCTGTGAAATAGGAATGGATGTGGATGGTAACGTGTGAAAACAAATAAGGTCATGAGGCGGAACCGCTGATATTGGTATCGTAAATGATTGTATAATATTATCGTTGAAATTTAAAAGGACTGGAAACTATAAAACTGAGGGACAAATAAGCATTAAGTTGGACTTTATGGAGCATTAAGCAATGTTTTTCAGTATACATTAAATAATAAAAACCTTCGTAAATTTTGTTACAGTTGGATTAAAAAGTTTAAGTTAGAAAAGCAGCAGCCAAAATGCAGGAGAAGAAAAAAAATAGTCCAGCCAAAAACCAAAACTTTCCAAAATATACTTGAAAGGTGTAAAGGATGGTGCCCAGAGATACTGCAGGGGAAATGTTCAGGCCAGGGTTACTGAAAGGGGAGCGGGGCCCTCCTGAACAGTGTGGAGTTACCATCTTTGGGGGGGTCAAGAGAGGTGCCTGTTAGAGATCTGTTTTATACGGGGCTGTGGGGAGTGGGCACCTTCCACAGCTTGTGTGGAAAGTTGGAACTTCTGGGGGGTGGGGCCAGCCAGATCTTCTGTGCCTTTGTCTTAGGAGGAGAAGGGGAAAGGGTTTCTGCATGGCTCCTTAGGCCCCCAACAACAGCGATTCCTAAAACATTTCGTAGATACTGCTAACTCCTTTTTATGAGACAAAGCCATGCAAACTAAGATGCATCTACTCTAATTAATTGCTCCAAAGCAGAAGAAAGTAAATAATTATTGAATTAATTCTGAAAGTGGACCTAATTAGCAGCATTAATCATCAGCCATAAATTATTTAATTCAATAATAATCCTGGGAGAAAAATTAGTATTATAGTCAGTATTAAATTATTTTCCATTTAAAACTCATCATTATAATGCTGTCGACTGTAATATATGGTGCCTTCAAATAATTTTTAAAAAAATATTGTGATTCAATTAGTATTGCTAGGATACGTTAATTTCTACTGAGTAGGATAATGAGTTTAAGAAAACCCATCCAATAATTATCTCAGTTCTAGAATTTCTCTTAGACATAAACTGATTAGCTCTCCACACCCCAACACAAGCTTATCTCACTGGCACTGTAGTTTAAAACTTCTAACTAGAATCCCTTTATAAAAGCATTTTGGAGCTGTCTCTCATAAAAAGATGTTCAGTCCATAACATACCTTTTGTCAGGTTATTGGCCAATGCGTAGTGTTGGATTCAGTGTGATCTTTCTGCAAGTAGTATGTGCAGAGTTGTAGTGAATTTATAAAGTACAATGAATGTTCACCTCTTTCCCTAATGTTCCTAAGAAGCAGAATCTTTACGAGATTGAATGGCAAGTGCAATTGTTCCCCCTCTGAGCGATACGATACATAAAATAAAAGCATATCAAATCTACAGTGTTGCCTGGGTTGTTCACTTTCTCCACCCGTGGAAGATGACAAGCCAGCCCTCATTTTGAATTTAGAAGTGATTGCCATATAATAGCATAATTGGTGTTGTTTGATGAGAAACAGTGGGGTCAATGGCAGTGATGGTCAAAGTGGAGAGAGCAGAAAATTGGAAAGGAAGAAGAATGCAGATCACAGTGGGCTATTTTTCCACTTGGTTTGATATTGCTTTGAAAAAGGAGAAATTCTACAATAGTTCAGCGTCAGGCCCTCAAATTAAATTGTTACAGTTTGTAGCTGGTGTTGAGACTCACAGGCACTTGGAGTTTGCACAGTCAAGAACAACCGCAGCGCCCACAAGCCTGTCTGTCACAGCTCACTTGTACCAAATGGCCTAAACCTTCCTATCTTTAGAGACGGCTGTTTTTCTATTTTGTTTTTTGTTTTGTTTATTGAAGATATAGGTGTACAGATAGGTTAAAAATTTTATTCTAGTTTGCACAGCTATCAAGTATCAGGTCCGGGATGCAAACCTGAGCAGTCTAGCTTAATTCTCACAGGCATTTCACAAGCTGCCCCAGAAGGAAATTGCCAATCACCAGGAGGGCTCTGCTCAGCTCCAGCAGTCTTCTCTGTCCCTCATGAAGAAGGTTCTCGAAATTCTGGTTTGAGGGGAGTAGATAAATTGTATTAGAGTTACCCAAGTCAAGAAGACAAGTTTTTTAATAATTTAGTTGCATGTACTCGGTTTTAAATCCCTCTGGGAAAAAGGCAAAGAAAACAAGAGCACTAAAGCCCACAGCAGGTTCTGTCTCCAGCAATCCTCAGGAATGACGCCCTGGGGCCTTTCCAGACATTGTCCAGCCACTTCTGTCTTCCAGTTTCATGCGGACTATTTGGGAAATGCAAGATTATTATATAACATTCCTTTTAATTGAACGGTTCCCTCAACAGGCCTGATAAAGATTAGGAAACAAAATTATGTCATCCCATCCCCCTTTTGTTCCACTGTGTCTGTCTTGTCAGAGGGTTTTTGTCACTTCCCTGCTTTTCTTATGACAACCTGGATATAAGTATTTTAAAGGAATTTTTACCAGTTCTTTAATAAAATATGAGATGAGGGTTATGGGGGGATGAAGTAGCTGGGAACCAGCTGTCAGACTCTAAGGTGGAACTGTAGAAGGCCTCAGAGAGGTAGGAATACTGCCAATGCCCAATTTCAAAAGAGAAAAGAAAAATCAATGAAGCATGTAGTTATAGTGAAAGGTCCCAGAGCAATTGGACACAACCACGGAAATGATACAGCTAAGATCTTTTTAAAGATCAAAACTGTCTCCAGATCTCCTAATGGAAGGGCAGGGTAGAGCCGGCACTTTAGGCCTCAGTTTACTCATATACACATACAAACATTGATCTAATCCAGTGGCAGATTTTCAACAGGGCCAATCATGAGGCTCACCCAGGGTGCGTTTATACAATTGCTGAAACCTTATGCAAACTCGTTATCATGAACAAAAGAAAGTGCACTTCCTGAGTTGGCTGTGTGACCCCACCCTGCCACAGGATTCCCCTGATTCCTAGAGAGCCCTGCTGAGAGCAGCACTCTCCTCCTCTGTCTCTGGGGAAAGGAGAGATGCTTGGAGGATACCTTTTGAGTACCTGAGCTTAAATCACTGTATACTTGAACAAGTATAACACATTTTGAATGATCATGATCTCATTTTCCTATAAAATTGTTGAGTATTTCAGATTTGAACGATTCATTAGAACAAGATAAGGTAATGGACCTATGGGATACGTCAACATTTGTTTTAATTTGGAGATTCCTTTAGAACATGTAACTGATTAATTCTAATTTAAAGTCATTTCTCTGTGTATAGCCAGTGTATAATAAAGTTAATAAATGAAAACATTTAAAAACATTTCTTGAAAGGTTAATTGTTTCAAAAATTAATTCCACATTCATTCAAGTTCTAGTAGCCAGCATTATGAAATTGGAAACCTTCCTTTTCACAAATAGCCCATTATGTGGTTGGAGTATATGATCTTTCACAAGTCCTTTAGATTTTAACATGTCACAATTATCTCTTTGATGAAGGAATTAAAAAAAAAAAAGGTGTGGGGGTTGTAAAGCCAGTTAAGACCTCTGTTAAAATATCAAATATTACCTTTAATTTCTAGCATAATTTCTTGCCTATCCATATCCATATAAAAAGGTGATTCAAGTTTTTCCCACAAAATTTAAGAGTAGAAATGTTCTGATCACACTTAAAGGCTGTAAGTATTTGGGCTGG
Source organism: Galagoides demidoff (assembly GCA_963574575.1). Classification (NCBI taxonomy): domain Eukaryota; kingdom Metazoa; phylum Chordata; class Mammalia; order Primates; family Galagidae; genus Galagoides; species Galagoides demidoff. Next base: position 21,352 of record CAUYQV010132307.1, read on the forward strand.
TTCAGCGGTTCACACCTATAATCCCAGAAATCTGAGAGCCTGAGTTGGGAAGATTGCTTGAGCTCAGGAGTTTAAGGCCAGCCCCAGAAAGACCAGCAAGACCCTGTCTGTACTAAAAATAGAAAAATTAGCCATGCATGGTGGCAGGCACCTGTAGTCCCAGCTACTTGGGAGGCTGAAACAAGAGGATCACTTGAGCCCAAGAATTTGAGGTTGCTGTGAGCTATGATGACATGGCACTCTACCCAGGGTGACAGAATGAGGCTGTTTCAAAAACAAAAAGAAAAGGTTATAAGTATTTAATAAAAAATTATCTATAATATATGTATTTCTGGAATAGATAGAGAATATTTTGTTCTTTGTTTCTTTACTTCATAACATAGTTATTATTTTAGTTTTCTTTGCATAAATTATATTTTCAAACTATGAAAAATGACGCCTTGAGTCATTTTATATATGTTGTTACGGCTTGAATCTAGGTGCAGTTCAGACACAGGTGTCACTTGTACACAAACCAATCTCCTGCAGGGAACAACGTGGTGATGGATAGTAACCACCACACTGCAGGTGCTCTCCCCTCCGAATGGTTCTCATCATGTGGTTCACAAAGAGGCAGCAGCAGCAGCATTACCTGGAAACTTACTCAGTTGTAGGCTTTCCGGCCCTGATGAATCAGAAGTGGGGCCTGGAGACCTGTATTTGAATATGTCACCCACGTCATTATGATTCACTCTTAAAGTTTCAGAACTACTACTGCAATTCTATCTGCCTTTTATATCCTTAACAAGAAGTGAGAATATAACTTTTGTCTCCTGCATTAACTCTAGGCATTCTCTCTGTTCTATTTCATTTGAAAGAATTTTCAAATTAGGAAGGAATGCACACAGAAGTGCCAACAAATTAAAACACAGGTTGTAAGCAAGCATGCGGAGTAACTTCGGGATAGTCACACATTCATGTGACAGCCGCACTCAGTCACTCATTCATTTATGTGCAAATAAATACAAATTAGGATCATGATCAACACTATGAAAAACTAAAGCAGAGTAAGAAATAAGAGTCTGAGGAGACATGCTATTTTTATTGCATTATCAAGTAAGCAATAAATAATTGGAGATGCAACTGAGCAAAAGGAGGATAGACACTGATAGGAAAGGGTGTATCAGCCGGGGATACCCGATGGAAATGTGCGGGGCAGGAATTCATCTCTGTGACTGAGGAACAGCAAAGAGTCAGAGAAAGCTGGAGGAAAGTGAGAGTGTGTTGGTGGAAAAGAAGCCAGACTCTGTAAAATAACTGAAAGACCTTTATTCTGAGATGAATTCCAGGCCCATGACCCAGAGCCACACCCAAGAAGCCTTGAGCAAGTGGTCTTCCAGTGGTGGGGTTACGATGTGGCTTATTTATGCATTTCAGGAAGACATAAATTATAGTTGAAGGGATAAATTAATACATGGGAGAGATACATTGGTTTGGCCCAAAGAGGTGGGACATCTGAAAGTGGGGGCTTAAGGGTCGTAGGTGGGTTTAAAGATTCTTTACCTGACAATTGGCTGAGTTAGGCTCTATGTAATAGACCAGGATTCAGCAAGAAGGAATGCTGGGGTTAAAATACGGGTGTGTTAATCAGAGACAAACTAGTAGACGCATACCCAGACTCAAGTGGTTGTTATATAGATTGAGGACCTGCAGGTAGCTCTTGCATCACTGTAGGCTTGTTAATGAGTCACAAAGAGCATCTCTAAGAAGAGAGGGGCCATGATGAGGCCTGTCTGATCTCCTTTCTCATGGTTAGAAACTTGGTGTTAGGGATCCCCTTGGCCAAGGGGGAGGGGGTCTAGTCAGTCATCGCTGGCAGGGAAGCCTTAAGATTTTATTTTAGTTCACAAGTGGTAGGAAATAAGGTTAGAGGAAGGAAACACCCCATCATAAGCTATGGTAAGGATTTATGAAGCTTGTCTTTTAATCTCTCTAGGACCCTGGACGTCTCATATAGAAGACTCTTAAGAGTCCTTCTAAGACTGAAATGTTTAAACACTTGAATTTAAGTTGATCATGCTAGCAGGATAGGAATGATTAAAAAGGCAGCAAAACGTGTTTTGACCTAGTGGAACGAAGAGGACAAAAGAAAAATTTCAACATATTTTATAAGCAAATAAAACAAGTTCTTCCCAAGATAGCCCAGTGGTGGGAAGAAAGAGTTGAAAGGTTACTAATAAAGGATCACACTTTAAAATGTGTTCACGTCCCAGGTGTGTGTGATGAATAGAATGTGTCATCCTAAAGCAGATCTAACACCGATGCATTAAACTATAGCTTCCTTCCACTCCATATAATGGTCCTGCCCTCAGTTAAGTATCTATTCTAGGTAGAAAAACAACCTTATGGTAGGCTGTCTCTTATGGAGGAAATATAATTAAAAACAAAAATCCTCTGCCAAACTAGAAATCCTTTCCATAAAGGTAGACAAACATAAAACACTTTTATTTACTGAAGAAGCGTTAAACCAGAGCACGACGTGTATCACAGCCCGTCTGCCAAAGGGCCTGCAGAGGCAGGATAAGACAGCGTCACCCACAGCGACGAGCTGCAAACCGCTGCACACATTCCCTCAGGAGAAGCAAACTCCAGTCCTGGAGTAGGAGGACTTCCCGGCGCCATTGGCCACACACAGTTCATTCAGAACCTACCTGGTAACTAGGGCTGCCCCCTGTTTTTGCTAATTGTCTTTATCCAAAGGAAAAATACATTTCTCCATCTTTATGGCAGGAGGCAGATTTACGAGTTGGAGCCAGGCACCAGGTGAAGTTTGGACTCCTCTCTTCTCACAGGAATAGGAGGCAGAGGGACGCTCCTCCTTGACGACTGCACTTCAAAGAGATGCCTCCCATTCCCTTGAGAAATATATTCCTGATCCTGGGTTGTGAAACTAGCAACAGGCTTATAGCCTTTACAAAGATTTACATGCATTTCACAGTGAAAAAGAATTCATAATTGTTCTAAAGTGAGTGGTCCGAGGAAAGTGGGGCTGGGTGTCTTCTCTTCACACAGGGAGGACTTGTTTCTCTTATGTTCAGTCTGTACGTGCCCTTACTGTTAGCTGCAAGGCAGTGCAGAGAGGCCAGGTACTGCCACTGAGTGTCTGGGTGTCACGTAGTAATCATCTCATCTTCCTTCACTTACCAGTTTAGGAGAATGCTTGTAATTTGAAGTAGACACTTTAGGTGATTCCTTTATAGCCTAAACTCTGGAAGTTATTACATAGTTTTCAGCTAATACAGGGCAGTAGGCCTAATTACCGCAAGGAGGTGGAGATGGAAAGAAGTAAACAGATTCAAGAGATAAGGTGATATCTTTCGGACTTGGGAATTGGTTGAATGTAAAGGGTGGGGAAAATCTAGATCCAATGATGATATAGAAGTTTCTGTCTTGGAGTAAGAGCCTTGCAGAGCCATCCATTAATGTGGGAACAGCAGAGGAGGAAAGGCAGGTTCAAAATGGGGAAGAGTTAGGGACTTAGGTGAGTTCAAGTATATTGTTGTGAGGTCCCATAGGACTACAGATGAATGAACCAGCGTGATACCGACCTTCTGTGAGTCCTCTGTGCCCCAGAAGGTCTGTACTGATAGGTCGTTATGTCAATCTTACGCCTGGCATTGTTCCAGCTACTCACTCCGCCGCCAACCAGCAAGCTGCGTTGCTTCCTGAAATTATCAAATACAATTATAAATAAAACAATTCATTCATCAGGAGTTTGAGACCAGCATGAGCAAGAGGAGACTCCACCTCTACTAAAATAGAAAAAGCTAGCTGGGCCTCATGGATGTTGCCTGTAGTCCCAGCTACTCGGGAGGCTGAGGCAGGAGGGCTTGTTTAGGCCTTGAGATGGGATCTGTGATGAGGCTCATTTCTTAGCTCACCTAGGCCTAGAAAATGGGGTTCCCTGTGCAGCCCTGCATGGGGAAAGCCTTATCACCGATCCCATCTCGAGGCGTAACCAAGCCCTCCTGCCTTATTACATGTGCAGGGGAGTGCCCCTGGGGACAGGTTGTTTATGAATCCCCTTCTTTGTGTGTCCTTTCTATTTCCATTAGATTCCCTTTCTCACACTCACGTACACGCGCCCCACACGCTGTAAATGAGTATGACTGCGTGTATATGCCCGAGCACAAAAAGCCTGTCATATTGCAATATTTATGGCCACTGGTGTTACAGTAATTAATGTTTGAATCTCAACCGCCATAGCAAAACAATCCACCTATTGCTTTAATAGAACCATGTTCCAACTTAACCCCTCCCATACACAACGCTCAGTAAACAAAACTTTTAATATAAGTAATAAGTGTATTTATCATTTCTACTGATAACATTTCTTTTAGCCAACGTCATATCTTTATATTATTTGCTATTTTCAAAATAAAAGGCTATTGGCAGCTGGCAATTTGCGGTGAGCACAAACAGATGTGCCTGGGGACCTGAGCAACCTCCTTAGGACTGTTCAGACCTGGAAAGAGTTCAGGAAGGTAATCTTTTCTGAAAGATTGCCAGAATACTTTGAACTCTTTCAGACATAGGCCAAAACACTTTGCTTTGGGGACTTCAAGGCTGGTACCTGAGAGGAGAGGGTGACTCTTGAGAGCTGCCCTCTGGTTACTTTACCTCTCCCAGGACTCAGAAAGGATCAAACTGTGGAACTGACCTTGAAAACACTCTTAAGCTTGTTTTTAAAAATTAACAACAGATGAAAGACATAAATGAAAGAAACAGTATTTCTAGTAGCTTGGGCTTGTCTCTCACATTGCATATGGCTAAGGCCCTTGCACTGCTCACAGGTAAGTACACCACATCCCTACATTTACGGAAATAGAAAGTAGAGACAGTCCCAAGTAATAATGATTTTCTCTTCCCACATTCTCTCTGAAACAGTTACCAACTTATTAAATGATTCACTTATTTTATTTATTTATTTTTACTAAGTCATAGCTGTGTACATTAGAGCATTTATGAGATGCATTGTGCTGGTCTTATATACAGTTTGAAATACTTATGATTAATATAGCCTTCATCATACTTTCTTAATTATTATGTTGAGACATTTATTCTCTACACTTAGTAGATTTGACATGTACTCTTGTAAAATGCACCATAGGTGTTGCCCCACCAATTGCCCTCCCCCGCCCCACCACTTTCCCCTTCATCTTGGGCTGTAGTTGGGTTATAGCTTTCATAGAAAAGTGTGGGTGCTTATATATTGGTTTCTTAGTAGAGCTGGATACATTGGATACTTTTTCTTCCATTCTTGAGATGCTGTGCTAAGAAGAATATGCTTGAGCTCCATCCATGTAAAAATAAAAGAGGTAAAGTCTTCATCTTGTTTTAAGACTACATAATATTCCGTGGTGTATATATACCACAATTTAATAATCCATTCATGGGTAAGTGGGCACCTGTGCTTCTTTCATGACTTAACAATTATGAATTGGACGTCAGTAAAGATTCTGGTGCAAATATCTTTGTTATAATGTGGTTTTTGGACTTCTGGATATATACCTTGTAGAGGAATTGTAGGATCAAATGGCAGGTCTATTTTTAGATCCCTAAATGATCTCCAAACTTCTTTCCAAAAGGAACATATTAGTTTGCATTCCCACCAGCAGGGCAGAAGTGTTCCCTTTCCTCCACGACCATGCCAACATCTATAGCTTTGGGATTTTGTGATGTGGGCTAATCTTACTGGAGTTAGATGATATCTCAAAGTGGTTTTGATTTACATTTCTCTGATGATTAAGGATGATGAGCATTTTTCATGTATCTGTAGGCCATCCACCTGTCTCCTTCAGAGAAGTTTCTATTCAAATACTTTGCCCACAATGAGATGGGATCACTTGTTCTTTTCTTGCTGATACTTTTGAGTTCTCTATGTATTCTGGTTATCAAACCTTTGAGAGACATAACCTGCAAATATCTTCTCCCATTCTGAGGGCTGTCTGCTTGCTTTATGTACTGTGTTCTTGGCTGTGCAGAAGCTTTTGAGTCTGATCAGGTCCCAGTAATGTATTTTTGGTGCTCCTTCAATTGCCCTGAGAGTCCTCTGATTCCCTTATTTAATAAGCAAATACAGAGGTAATTGCTGATCTAAGGCAGATACACACGTCTCATATGTGTTAAAAATTAACGTCAAGTAAAAGAATTATAAAACATGTTGCTAAATTTTCTGGGTAGCACAAATATAGTAAGATTTCATGCACTGTCAGGCAAGAACTTACTTGGTATTCACAACCTGAAATAGTTTTTTTTTTTCTTCTTTGAATAGCTCATCATTCTGTTTGATATATATTTCATAGCCTTGGAAATAGTAAGTTAGTTGTTTTCTAGACTGACACTTCTGTAGCCTTTTCCAGTTGGCATATTTTCTAGATTTATCCATTTTTATAACTTTCCTCTCAGATAGGACGACAGTGAAGTCCTCGGATTCCCCTTCCCCCCTCCCCAGGTGTTGCTCGCTGCTCCCCCTGCTGTTGGGTTATCTTCCTGAACAGTGTTCTACACAGTTGTCGGAGCACGGACTTGAAATCCCTGTTCTCATCATGTATTAACCATCTTCTATGTTTATGTAGAACATTTCTTCTCTGTCTCAGTTTTGTAAACGAGGCCTTCGGTGAAGAGCATAGGGGCCCAGGCCGAATGTAGAGAACACTGTCGTTCCCTATTTTCGCCTGAAGCATCTCCCAGGCTTCTCGCATCGCAGAATCTCCAAACCCTCTGTCTCGTATCTTACACTTAAAGAAAGTACAGGATTAGTTCACAGCACACGGCTTGACTTCAGTGTTTACCTGCACCTTTAGTATAGCGCTAGAATACGAAGAGTTTTCAGTAAAAGGGTCTTTTAAAAACATGAGAAGAAAACCTCTTTTCTGCATAATCCTGAAATGAGAGAAGTGTTGTTGCAATATATTATCTCAAAGATTTCAGATTTCATTTCAATTCAGAAGAGCAAAATGCCCAGTGCCTAGAACACCAGGAAAACCTGTCAGCTCAGGAAAGTTCCTGATGGGTCGTTGAGAGACAGGATTAAGGAGTCTACTCATGGCCCCCTGAGCAGATGCACGCCCTCAATCCGGAAGTCTCTTAAACTCCAAGGTTCCTCGCAACTCCTGCATCTTTTCAGTTAGTCTTTTCACCTCCTAAATAAGTCTCAGTCTTGTCCATTTTCTTCTGTCTCAGTTATCTCCAATATGGTCAAAACCCACACTGCTCACTGGGGCAATTATTATAGTCACCTCCTAACTGATCTTACTGGTTTCTCTCCTATAAATTTCCAATCCATTTTCTGATATGTTATGAATAAACTTTTAAAACCCGAAATCTCTTCATGATATACTGTTCTGAATAAAACTTGTAGTGTTTTCTGTTGTTGATTTTTAAAATTTATATAAATGATAGAGTACTGTGTGTATCTATTTTCATCTTACGTGTCCTAATCATCATGTCTGAGGATTGAACAGTTTTGATTTCTAATGGTTAGATATTAAAATAAAGAATATGAATTAAAAGGACTTAAGATAAACAATTGATACTGTTTCCTCCTGGAGAGGAATGGAGAGAAGGCAGTAGTCCTGAAGGTGGCCAAGAAGACTCTAACTTCCTTTGTGTTATATCGTTTTAAAAGCAAAAGTGTGTGTGTGACCTATGGAGCATATTGCAAGTACAGGGTGGATCTATCAGGTGTAGAACACAAATGTCTTAATCCTGTAATTGGTAAATGAGGTGAAGTCTATGTTGCTTAGTAGGATGTAAGCACTCCAATTTGTATAAATAACCAACATATTGAATCCCATAATGGCATAAATGTATTTATGATCTAGGTACAGATGACTTAATAAAAAAAAAAGTGTGTGTACATATATAAATGTCAGTGTCAACATAAAAGTGATTAATTCAGGTCCATAGAAATAGAGAGAGAGAGACTGTATACACTATATACATTCTTTTTTCATGCTCTTCTATATTTTTTCATTTTCTCAGTTAGTCAGAAGTGCCTGAGGGGAATAGGGAACCCTAACTTACATTGCTCTTGAAGATATGTTTCAGGCCCTAAAAGTGTCCACATGAGTCTCTGACTATGGTTTTGTTTTGTTTTTGAGTCTCACTCTGTCACCCAGGATAGGGTGCTGCAGTGTCATCCTAGCTCATAGCAACCTTAAATTCCTGGGCTCAAGGCATCCTCCTGCCTCAGCCTCCTGGGTAGCTGGGATTACAGGTGCCTGCCATAATGCCCAGCTAGTTTTCTATTTTTAGTAGAGATGAGAGTCTTGCTCTTTCTCAGGCTGGTCTCAAAGTCCTGCGCTCCAGGGTGCCCCTGGCCTTGGCCTCCAGAGTGCTGGGAATACAGATGTGAGCCACTGTGCCTTGTGCATTTCTGACTTTCTGTTGCACCAGTCCAGTCATGCTCCACCTCTTTTGTTTCTTCAGATGCACAGCGTCTATTCCTAATCCATAACCCTCACATCTGCAATTCCTTCCCTTACAAGATTTGGGACAGTTGAGGAGTATGTGTCTTATCCTATAGTGCTAAGGAGAGAGAAAATAGGTACAGTTAATTTGGAGGACAATTTATTGGGTTGTGTGAAAATTACAACTTTCTAGTTTCTCCACAGCAACCTTACAGAAGCTCCCCCACATTTCAATGTGGATGTTTGCACAAAGATATTTGTGGAGGTTTTGACTGCCACAGCAAAATTTAGAATCAAATTAATATATTAGAATACTATTAGAGTTATAAAATACTACGTAGTATCTAAAAAGAATAAGATATTTCCCTGAAAACTCTACAGAGCTCTGAGGAATCTTTGTTGAGTGAAAACAAAATTCCACAGAGTATTATGTATATTAAAATATCATTGATGGAAGGGAGAATGAAACAATAAAATTACACAGCTACTGAAAAATTTTATATATATGAGAAGAAAATCAAGTTTGGGAAACAGTGTATTAGTAAGAACGCCGCCTTCCTGAGGGAGGAGACTGAATGTGGGACAAGGTCAAAATAACTGTTAGCTCTATTTACGATGTTCCTATTTATATAGTGAGAATAGATTTGTGTATTTTATTTAGATAAGAAAAAGTAAGAGAGTTTCCTACCTCCTCCCAAACACACATATGGATTATTATTTGGTGGATTATTTCATCTTTAATATTCTGGTTTTACATTTGCTGGTCTTTGAATCATGTACTAAGAATTAGGTTTCTAAGTTTTGTCACTTTCTAGTAATTAACCTACATATTTATAACAAATAAAGTTTGTTATTCTTTGATTTACATGTGTATGCATATACCTGTATGTGTGAATTTATATGTTCATTAATCTGGAAACTTGCAAGCAGTGAAGGCTTTTTAAAAGTCTCCACGGCATCCTTTTGAAATGCATTCTAAGTGAAGTGTTCAGGACAGAACTTAGGGATTTCAATCTCACTATTAAAGGGAATATTTCATCTTTTTGTTCTAATGCTCATATTTTAACTGAACTCTTTATAACTCTACAATCAGTATGCTGAGTCAGGGCATTACCCACTTACATCTCACTTGCGTCTCTGTTGTCTGAAGGTAGGCCCCCTGAAGAACTGTCACTCTTTTTCTTGATAATTATTATTTCTGCACTGAATTTTTTCCACCTATGATGCATAAATTGTTCAACATGTCAGATTAACACGGAGGTTATAAAAGTGTGTTGTAAACTATATCTAAAAGTCTGTGTGTTGCTAATCACAACTTAAATGCAGATTTAGATTGCTGAGACTTTATATAATGCAATGATATTAGTGTGACTTTGGTTAATGTTTTCGGAATTATTACTTATGGAGAACTATCCAATCTTAAAATCAGTGTTAGATCAATATGGGCTGTAAGATACAACATAGACTTTCATAAATTCAGCATATCATTGATATTTTTATTAAACTTGAAATAATTTTAAAAATCTTTGATAAGTTCAAACAAATCTTGACTGACTTCAGAAAACAGTGATATCTCTTCTTTTGTATTGAAAACCGAATTCTGCTTTGTATTGAAAACCGAATAGCACATTCTAAAAATAAGCATCTTATTTTCACATGATTTATATTTCCTTTGAAGCAACCTTGCAAGTGTGTCACTCTTCAGTTCATTTTACACCAGAGGTGCTGTGAGAATGTCCTCATGGGCTTCCTATTACCTGCTTGATCTGTGTGTCTGAGCAGACGTCACCAGCTGGGCATACAGCAGAACGTTTTTGTTTTTCTTCGGTGAGAACCTCACAAGAAATGAAAAGAAGTGACAGTGGGACAATACGCACTGTTACAAGGAGCAATGAGAGACGGGAGTGTTTTCAGTCGTGTTGGACAGTTGATGGATGGTGTTTGTTACCGCAGTGATGCAGCACCTGCTCCTCAGTGGCCCGTGGAACTCTCTAGGTGTTCCCATTAACCCTCATCCGTCAGCTGCCCTGTGAACTATGTGTGAGGCACCTTTTGGCCTCACCTTAGGGCCAGAGACACTCCAGTTTAAGGAATCTTAGCATGCCAGGATTTGCAAATACTCAGGAAACAGCCAACAGGGCTACCTGTGATGTGTGGACTTGACCAAGCAATACAAGTCAAAACCCTGTATGTGGAAATGTCCTATATGAACAAGCCAGGACGCTTTACCTTCCTTTAGAGATTCAGTAATCATTGTCTAGTGAAACCAAATATGAAATACTTGTATAATCATTTAAAATATCCTGACTCTTCCATACCTCCAGGATAATTTTCCTGCAGAATCTGTGCCAATAATAAACATGTCTTTTATTCTTTTGCCCAGCCAGGGCTGAAACCTTAACTGCTCATCCCACTGCCTTCTGGACCTGGCTCTGTTCAGTGGATTGCCTGTCCTTGACAATTCTCCTTTTTCAGGCTTTTAACATGGATATTTGCCCTTCTGCATCTAGAAAGTTCTGTTTTGTGCAGGTATCACTTCATGTTGAGAAACTGCGATAGTTTCTAACAGCATTGCCACCAGGACCTTCATTCTAGGGTCTAAAGTCCACGCCCACTTCTCTTGGTTGGCAGTCTTCTGACTCTGAGCAACTCCAGGTTTCTGCACTCGAGAGTTATTTGTATGAAATGGAGATAACAATAGCTAGTTTGGGAACCTGCATCATCCCGTAGAAAGTACATGAGTGGCCTGGAGGGGGACGGCAGCAGCACGGGCCAGGCACAGCTCTGGGCCCTGCACAGACGGGTCTGTTTTGCTACTTTCACCTTATCCTCTTTTCCAGCTTTGTTCTTTCTGCAAATCAGTTAGACCTATAGGTCTGAAATCCACTTTCATGGCACCAATTCTCTGCTTAAAACCTGACATAAACGTTCTCTAGTATTGGCTTCAGGTTCTCCACACTTCTTATCTAACACAAAATACCCACCACAATAAAGACGCTATAACGCTAGTCTCAGTCAACAGTGTAGATGGTGACCCTGCTGTGTGCCACTCCTTTTTCACACCTTTATTTTTGTACCATACTCATTAATCACTTTGATTTTTTTGCCAGGAATCATCTCCCCTACTATCATTTTCTTTTTGGTTTGAAACATTCATTATATGGAACATCCTGTCAAAGCCTGGATCATTCTACGCCAGACTTAGTGAATGAGGAGAGTTCTATTAATTGGTTTTTAGGACTCCAGCCACGACTCTAAAAGCACCTCTTCTTAGGAAATAAGAAAACTTGCTTTTGGGATCCAGGCTGTCCTAAGCACAAAACACACCCAGGGCACTGCTCTCATACTCACTCATTAGCAATTAAAAAAACAATTCTATTCTTTTTAGATATCTGTTCTCCTTCACCTCTCCTTCAGGGCTGCTGAAGCCTCTGTGCCTTACTGGTTTGTTTCTTCCCCTGATCAAAGACCTTGGATTTTCTCACCACTCCGTGCCCCTTTCATTCATTAACTGGCCCCATTCACATAGCTGGAGTTGGGTTTGCCCCTTTGCTCCCCGCTCTTCCTCTTGGTTCCCTGATCCCATCCCCGTTGCCACAGAAATACAATTCAATAGTCTCAGACGGGGTCTGTGCCTTCTCTGAGTAACTTCTGGTGCTTTCTTCTTTCCAGTTATTTAGGCTCGACTCATATCCTACCTCTTGTAAAAAACATTCACAGTGTTGACAAAGAGTGACACTAAAGGTGCTTTAAATGCAGAACCAGGTGTGATAAAGCATCACTGGGCTGTTACGCAGATTAAATGAAGGAGCTGGAAAGAAAATTCAGACCAATGCGAATAATCCTGACTTCTGTTCAAGCTCCATTATCATGGAAAAGCTTTTAAAATATGCCTGTGCATGGTGCTCTTTGAAGTCCCACAGGCAGGGACGAGCAGACACCATGCCCGTCCTTTGAGAACACCCCAGTTTATAACAGGACATCAGTGCTGTCCTCAGCATAGCCGGCGCCTCACTGCGCCTTTACAGCCTTGGCTGTGACTTCAAAGAAAACTTATTATTTCGTGAAGTAACCTTTCAATACACCAAAAAAAAAAAAAAAAAAAAAAAGAAAGAAAAGAAAGAAAAATTACTTTAGTAAGGAAATAAGTAAAGCCTTGCCTTAGGCTTTTATCCTTAGTCTTCCTTTGTGGGAGGAGTGGAATTTGGGCCCCATTTCATACAATACTTTGAGGAAACATAATCCAAAGCAAGTTGCTAAATTGCTTTCAACACGTTATAGAACTTTGCTTTAAGAAAATTCTCATGTGTATAAATTCAGAGGAAGAATTAATAATAGAATATTTCTCTGGCTGAACTTCTGGGGACAGACACAGACACTTTTCAGTGATAAATCTGTGGCTTATTAACTGAGGGATTTTTATGGCAAATATTTAAAAATATTCATTCTTTTCTTTTAAGTGTATCTTCTTCCAACACACACCATCTCTATAGCAAGAAACTATGGTGGTATTTTTCAAGTCACAATTCTATGTATGATTAATAGTAAAAATAATTTTTATAATATTGTAAGAAAAATGAGAATGCAGGAGAGGAATTAATCAAAATCTTTCCTAGTTCCCATGCCAAACATGAGGGATATTTCTGTAATAACAGTACGACATTCATCTCAAATTTAGATTTAAACTAGTAAATACAAAAAGCCTCTTTCATTATCAGGATGAAAAGATAGTTACTAAATTAATGTCATGGATACATGATGAGTTTAAGGCCCTCAAGGAAGCAAAAAACTATCCCAGAGTCAGTTTTTCAGGGCAATGGCCAAGTATAGGTCTCTGAATTCTAGGACGCTGTTCATTCCTTGTGCCAATGTGTTCCACAGAAAGTATACGAGAAACCGTGAAACGTTGAGAAACATTTCATAGGTGACAGCTCATTTATTCTAACCACATCTATCTCAGAGAAGCAAGTGTTAATTATTTTCTACTTTTATTACCTAAAAAATAAGTAAATTCAGAAATAAAGCACTGGTCTTCTGCCTGCTCATTTAATCAGTCTCATAATAACCTAAAGTGTTCTCATTACAATCTGGTATGAAGAATTTTATTGTAAATTAATGGCTGCATACTTTTACAAGAAAAACAAAAACAAAACACTTCCACACAGTTTATTTGCTGCCTTTTAAGAAATGCAGACTACACTTCTTCTAAAACTAGAAATTTTGCAAATCATTCCGATGTTTACACCCTTCAAGTTCAGACGGGAAGCTTCTCAGGGGAACGCCTCTGAAGAGGATTGCGTGTAATGTGCAGATGGCCAGTTATTCCAGTTATGAATCTAGACTACTTTCCTTGAAGTAAAAACCAAACTAGATATTTTATCTGCCTTTGAGTTTGTTTTTCTTACAATGCAGTTTATGGTCGTTTCCAAATGTTCATGTTTTCGGAATGCTTTAGGGAATGAAATAGTCTTGGAGTAGACAAATGATGACCACAAAAAAATGGGGACTTGTAGAGTTACGTGGAATAGGAAATCAGTTCTCAAAAATCCAATTACTCCTCTGAAAGAAAAATTAGAAAGCATTTGTCAAATCTGAATATTACCATTGGTATTATAAATCTAAATTTCACTCAAAATGACAAATGTTTTACTATAAACTTAGGGAGACAAAGCCCCACACAAAAGACAGTCCTATTTGATGAGTAGGAAGGATCAGATGACATGACATCCTTAGAGACAGCGGTGTTAACGATGGGTGTCCTCCATCTGAGAACAGGACAGAGCTTTGTTTTGAATTAACCATGTCAATGTGTGCTGAAGTAAGGGAATCCATGTAAGGTATGTTTGAAAATAGATATTCTCTTAATTCTGTAAATAATAATCAATGTAGTTATAGGATGCATCAGAGTTCAGCTAACATATAAAGTAAATGCTGTTTTTATATCCAGAATAATGGCCAAAATTGAGCATAGTACTATGTTTAAGTACACATTAATCTAAATTTTTTCATGCTGGGAGGCTGAGCACTTGAAGTTGGGAGTTCAAAACTAGCCAAAATAATTTATTTATTTATTTATCACTAATTATTTAGAGATAAAATTATTTATCTCTAATAAATAGTCCCAGCCACTTAGGAGGTAGAAGCAGGAGGATTGCATGAGCCCGGGAGTTTGAGGTTGGTGTGAACTGTGATGATACCACTGTACTCTAGTGGGTCAGCAGAGCAAGACCCTATCTTGAAAAATAAATAAATAAATATTCTTTTAAATAAAATAATAAAAGCTACTGTTTCATTGAATATTTGTATAGTTTAGAACAGACTCTTATGCTGCATAGCCACAATTTTACACATAATTAAGCATATGTGATTGCTGGGAGCGAATAATGATAGTTTATGTATGGTGGTCCTTTGCCTCAAATAATTTCTCTTTACCAATATAAATCTTCAGTCTATATGTATAAACCTGAAAAATATATTTTTAATCCCATGGAAAGTTGTCTAACTTTTTAAGCCTGTGTCATACTCATAATCAATATCTACAAATGAATTATTGGAAAGGCAGAGCCTAAGTTAACTTTCACGAAGACTTTTACTCCTGTATTCTGCTTTTTTTCAAATAAAATTATGCTCTGCATAATCTGTATATACTGTTAATATCAGAACACACAGTGGCTTTTCTTCACAAATGAGTCTGTGACTTTCTGGTCCCTTAAATGTAGATGTTGGTGTTACTGTTTTTTTTTTTTAATTATTATTAAATCATAGCTATGTGCATTCATACAGTCATGGGATACTGTATTTGTATATGGTTTTTATATACAATTTGAAATATTTTCATCCAATTGGTTAACATAGTCTTCATGTCATTTTCTTAGTTATTGTGTTAAGACATTTATATTCTACATTTAGAGAGATTATTCACATGTACCCTTGTAAGATGAACCATAGGCGTGATCCCACCAATCACCTCCCTCCACCCATCTTCCCACCTCCCCTCCCCTCCCTCTCCCCTTTCCCCATATTCTTGGGCTATAATTGGGTTATAGCTTTCCTATGAAAGCTATAAATTAGTTTTATAGCAGGGCTGAGTACATTGGATACTGTTTTTACAGCATGTCAGTTAGCTACTAACTCACACGACTGCAATGCCATGATGTCCACCAGGGAGCGGGTCAGGATGCTTCTGCTAGGAGCAGATCAATTAAATTAGATGACATGACCAACGGTGTCTTCATTTTTATGCTTTCATGATTTCAGTTTTTATATCATAAGTCACAAGTTTTAGGCTATGACTAGATAGAACAAAGCTATTCATTTAATCTTTGGTATGTTCATTCATCAATAAATATTGGCTGAGCCCCAACTTGTTACTCTGAGAAGCACGCATAGCACAAAGCGTTCTTAAGTGCTAAGTTTCCATTTTGAGCCGCAACCTGGACGTCACCCTGCTGTCTGACAAGCTTCATGGAAGAGGCTGATGTTCATAACTGGGGGGCTGCACGATAGTTCAGTAATAAAGGGACCGCTGCATTCACAAGGACAGCAAAATGACTGGCCAATTTAGTGCACTGGTCATTTCACAAAAATGGCTGTAAATTTAGTGGACTAGAATAAAATTGAGAAAACATTTGTGCCAGTTATTTAACGGTCTGGTTTCTGTCAAAGTGGCAGTCCTCTGCAGAACGTCCAGTCAAATGTTCTGGGATAATGTCACTGCCATCAACTTCCTCATTTGATGTTTGGGTCTTTTTCATAAAAGTAGAGCACAAAGTGTATTTTAAAATATCTGCTTTTCAGCACTCTGATTGTTAGGTTCTCTGGGCAGTATTTACACTTTTAGTTTGTCAGTCTTTTATGGTAAGTAGTTATAATCCTTGGAAACCAAGAAACAAATCAGTTAGCTATTGTAATACTTATTCAGGGCTGAAATAAATCATTATAATCTTTATCTCTCAATCACAAATTCATTTTGAGGAAGAAAGAAAAAGACAGAATGCTTTTGGTGCATTTCATTTATTTAGAAATAGCTCATGAGCAGAAGTGTTGCCTATTTTGAAGGCGACTCTCTGAGAACTGTTGATTTGGGGTTTACAACTCATGTAAAGGTTTGTCATCTTTAACTTGGGGGAAGATGAACAGGCAGTTTTTATCATTTTTTCTCACTTTTTATATTTCTACTGCTGTCAAAATTATGTAAATTGTCCTGGAAAAATATACAGTCAGCCCTCCATATCTGTGCGTTCCAGATCCATGGATTCAACTAACTGGGGATCAAAAACATTCAGAAAAAAATTCCACAGAGTTCCTTAAAGCAAAACATGGATGTGCTGTGCGACAAGTGCTACATCAAATCCACGCAAATGAAGTGATGTGTAAAGCTTGTATCAGGTGTGAAAGTATAGGAGAGGTTGGAGGTAGGTTACATGCAACTACAGGGGTCACTAGCAAAGTTTTCAGATAGACTGTGTTATGGTCCAATACTTCACTTCCAAGAAACACTGTCCACAGCATTCTTTCTGATTCTTCCCTGCAAGTTTCAACTTACTGTGCTTATCCATGTTGCTGAGAGGGCTTCATTTGTTTCCATCCATGCAGATTTTATGTTTTTTGATTTTTGTGTATCTCAAAACCCTTGTAATAGCTCATGTCCTGAGCCATTTTATATGAAGAAGTTAAGTAGAGATTTGGGTATTTTCTGAGGTTCCTGGAGTGAATCCCCCTGAGATGGGGACAGAGATGGTTGTGTAATGACTGAGGCCAGTTCTTGCCTAATGTATACATGGGTAACCTGGGGATCATGCTGGACCACACAGGCTGATGTGGGAGGTCCCAGGCAGGGCCTGGGCGTCTTCATTTCTAACAAGTTCCCAGATCATGCAGCTGCTGCTAATCTAAGGGTCATACATCAAATAGAAAGGATCCATGATCTGTGCTTATGCTAAGTGGAAAGACGTCAGGTTCACACACAGGGGGTGAGTTACAGAAACCCCTGAATTCCTGAGCTGTGCCAGTCCCCTCAGCTGTGACACACCATCGTCACAGATCCACACAAGGCCCTTCTTCAGTTTCACCCACACACCCTTTACCTTGTCAGATTTCTTAGCGCCTTCATCCTAATGCTTCTGGGATCTGAGAATTCTACACCATAAAAGTTCACCTTTCCCAATACTGTTTTGGATAATTGGCACTGGTATACACTGACTTTTCAATTGGGCTTAAAAGTATTCCACCTTGTCAGAAAATAAATAAAAAAAATTAAAAGTGCTGGCAACTAATAGAGTGTCGTATTTTATTGACACACGTAATAAGATGTGTCTGAAGTGAGCAACAGTTTGAAAAAACATAAAGTAATGTATGTCCAATTGGAAAACATTGTACTTGTTTTTAACTTCATTTTTCCTAAATTTTACCCATTGTAAATCAGGCTCTATGTCTCTGAGCTAATATACTCTTTTCATTTCAGTAACTTAGCATAACAATGAGCTTTCAGTGTCACCTTGGTAGTTCAGAAATAGTAGATGGGATGACAATTTTATCACAGGGAAATTATTTGTAATATTTCAAGCAGTGAGTCAATGATAGACGCAGACTTAAGACTCTGTACGTCCAATTTTTTCCTGGTACCATAGGATAAGCCTGGAATTGATTATTGATGTAATAGATGTATTTGAGTCTTTATATGGATTACAATGAGGGAATAAAAATGAAGAAAGAATTAGCTATGTGCTAAAAAAAAAAAAAGTTAGTGTCAAATAGACTTTATTTAGTATAGACCATGTACAAGACAAGGTATAAATGTTGTAGCCATCTGAAAGTTAGAATGCTACAATGTACAGTCATCATCTTTTCTGTATGGTACTATTTATATCAAGGCACATAATCTACCCAATTTTCATCTTATATCTAATAGATTCTTACGGTTTATAAATGTCCTTTAAAATATCACTGGATAAAAATGGTACACGTGTTTGGTTTTACTCAAAGCCTTTTAACAATGTAAGACAATGAAATTCTTCTCTCAGCTCTTCTTCAGTAGATGGGGTTAAAAAGAAAAACAAAACTTCTGTCTAGAATTTAATCTTAATGTCCTATAAAGTCCTGCTTTTAGTATCTGCTCTCAGAAGTGAACTGTTTGTCAAATTTCCATTAGTTGAAGGTGAAAAATTAATGAACCACTTACTTCAGCTATTTCAAAACTAATGCAAGTCTGTTAGTCAAGCGGCACAAAAACATCAAAGATTTGAGTATGTTCAATTATCATGTACGGGTTCACTCATATTTAACTTCTAAATGCATTGTTCCATATGTCTAACAGAGCGTTCTAGAGAAAAAAATGGAATATGATGTTTATTAACAGATAAATATATCCTAAAAATGATTTTATTTGTTGAAGTACTGTTTCCATACCTACGAAAGATAATCTTAGAGCAAGGCTAATCAAGTAATTGATGGAGATAGATGGGTTTTAAAAGCTTATGTATTTATCTGTTGGGGAAGGGTAGTAGTTAGCTGAGGAGGAGGTGTAACTATTTAGCAAACATAGAATTATGACTTATTCTTTAGTTGCACCCCTGATGCATTTTGTGTAAGCATTCAGAGAACCCAGAAGAAGCCTCTTTGCCGACTTGCCCTGGTGATGGAAGCCCGTTTACTGTCTATGGGGAACGTATCTTGTTCTGTAAGCCTCTTACTCTGCAAATCAACCTTTCTCTTCCTCCATAAACTTTGTTCTATCCTTGCTTTACCAAAAAAAAAAAAAAAAAAGGAAAAGAAAGAAAAAGAAAAGAAAAAATGTAAAAAGAAAACCAGGAAGACAGGGCCAGAAACATTGGGATTCTTTCTCAAGCAATTGTGGATTCATTCTGTTTTTCCCTTAATTATTGGGCTCCTGTATGTTTCTGACGCCATGCTGGGCACTGTGTCACATTCAGTGATGTAAGTGACTTGGTCCCAGTCTTTGAAGAATTGAAGGTTTAGAGGGGAAAACAACACGCCTTTATGCACTGAGAAGGGTGCTGAACTTGACGATCAAAGCAAAAGGAGCAGGTAGAGGAGGGGCATCCAGAAGCTTCCCTGACAGTGGGCAGGGCAGCTTGTGAGCCTGTGTGAGGCACGAGAAGAACAAGGAAAGCAAAGCAAAAAGGCGGAGGATGTAAATCAGAGTAAGGAAGAGGACAGCTTAAATTTTGGCATGCAATATGTAAAGATGATTGATAGGAAGTAATGTTGGAAATCCAATGTTTGAGCACGTGAAGGGGCTCCAACGACAAGCTAAAGAGGTAAGGACTTAAACTGGGCCTGGTGAAATCACACAGATTCGTCAGAAGTTTCACTTTATATTAGAAATGTGTCAGTCTCCAACATTTATGAAAACTTCAGAGTAATAGATTGCACACTGCACACCACTGGCATCTCCTTGTACCACGCACGCTGACGTCTGCAAATGTAATGGCTAAGGGAGAAAATGCATGCTGGGAAGAGCAGATGGCTGTCCCAGAGCTCCCCGGCCAGTGTGCCCCGACATTTTCTGTGCTCTGAGACTTGGATCACTGGTCTCAGGTGCAGCCTGGAGCAGTGGGAAATGGTACTGGTCACTTTAGCTAGGAGCACCCTCTGTATGGTCTCCTGAAATTTTTTTTTTCCATTTACACTAGCAGGCTAACGACCACCAGCAGCTGCTATTTGAACCATAAGGAGCCTTGTTCCTGGGCCTGTCGCCTGTGCTATCTCTGGAGCCACTACCAGGAGGACCCCAGCTGGACTCAATGCTGTGTTACTGCTACACTGAATTCTTTGTACTTTTTGAACAAGACTGCCCATGTTAGCATCTTGTTCTGGGCCCTGCCAATCATACAGCCAGCCCTGAAAATAAAAATGACATGAAACTGGTTGGGAAACAATGATTACACTGTGGGCAGAATGCATTGTTGTATGTGTCTACATAAACATACAAAATTATTTCCCACAATGCATTGTGAAATTAGGAGACCAACACTGTGCTTATGTAACAGAACAGATTCTGAGCTTAAATCTTTAGTGTTTCTTCTTCAAAGCCAAGACTTCCATGGCTGCCGCAGGCCTAAGGTAAATATAATTTTATGGGCTCATGGTTTTCCAGATGATAAATTAAGGAAACACTTCTGTAACATATTTTCTCATTATAATCTCAGCCTCCTGTAGCCTGGATACCAGTATCATTGCGCTCTGCACCCCTGAAGTCCTATCAAATTAAATTCTGAGAAAACCATTTGCCATTATTTTCCCTAATAAAAGTTCTGAAAAATATAACACTGCGTTAGAAACATTGCCAGCCATTATTGTCTGCCCAATAGAATCATTCCCCTGTGTATTTCCTGTGCCTGGTCAGTGAAGATAGATAAACTGAGTAAGTTTTCTTAAGTGATTTTCCTAAACACAGTATATGGTCTTCTCTTTACTTGGTGAACATTTGTGTGTTTTTCTTTTACTTACATTATCATAATTGCTTTCTCTCCTTATTCTTATTTAATTTTCATTTTTCAATGTTATAGATGAATGTAGTTCATTTGAATAGTTGAATATTTCAAGGAGGCTTAATTTATAAAACTCCCCCTTCTCGAGACTGCACTCTCTCTGTATCTCCACTTCTCTCTCTATCTCCTCAGGGCAAACACTTCATTGATTTTAATTTCTGTATCTGTTAACCTACTTTTTACATTTACCTCCTTGAGTTTATTTCACCTTCCTTCAGTTTCAGCCTCCATTATATTGACTGACCACTCTGAAAGAGAAAGATGTGACTTTCATACGTCTCTATGTGGACCATGGCCTGATCCTTGCCCCTTTTCTCTTTCTTCCAAAAGAAAACAAAAACAAAACCAAAAACTTTATTTTTGTTAATCAGCAGTTATATTCTTATGATTATGTAAATAATTACATTGATGATTACATTTCTTTCTTGAATAATTTTGGTCCCTTTAAGGTCTTAATTGTCTCACTTAAGAAATTTCTCATCTTTCTGTCTGTCTGTCTAGAAACTCCTCAGGTCCTCTTACCATCAGCGTTCTCTCACTGTGCTCTAGCATTCCTCTGAGACTCCCTTTGATTGTGTCTTCCTGGACCCCCTCTCCTGAGCCCTCCCTCCTTTCATCTGCTTTAGTCTGAGGCACAGGGGCTATCTGAGAACTGCCCTGGGCTGAGATGGGCTGTTTAAGAATGGCAAAATTGAGTCGAATTTCCGTACATGGGTGGGATTTATTAACTGATAGATTTCAATGCAGGGTGTCTTGGGTGAGTTATTTTACTGATAGACCTGTTTTTAAGTATTTTCAGATACTTTCTATGGATCTTATCATGTCTTTTACAAGTGAATTTTCTATTGCCCTTCCTAGAAGGGACGATTCTGGGCAGCACGAGAATGAAACCTCTGGAGAGTGTCAGCAGTCACAGACCCTCTCGTGTTAAGTAGCTGTGCTTCTGAGTATCTGATGCCTCCCTTTTCAGGGCCTTGCTTTAAGTTTCCTGCTGGAATGAGGAAGGAACAGGTACCCGTACCGTCTGGGTATGTGAGTTCTCAGGAAAAAACCCCTTCACAATGAGAATTTCATCAACTCCTCCTATTTCCAGCTTCACATTCAGCCCTACCTCAATAGCTAGCTGAGTTAGGTGTGGAGGGACCAGGTGTCAGGTCCCCTTGTCCACAGGTTCTTAGTTCCCAGTACCAAGAACAGTTACTGGTACAGAGTCCCCAGGACGAATGAGCAGAGCAGGCTGGTGTAAGTGGGCAGAGTGCCAATTTCATTAAAGATTAGAGAGTAGAACATTCCATGGAAGGAATGGGTCAGCCCTGGGAATGGGGGAGACACTGAGTTTAACAAGATGACTCCTTTACTGCTGACTCCCTAATCTTATGTTAAGTGGGGAGTGGAATATTTATGATTTTTCTTGGAAAAGAAACCCTCCCCTTTTTTTTCCATTATAAGGCAATCCCCAAGGTTGTCATGTGTTTGTAAATGGCCGTGGCACTGGTGGGTGTGATTTTTACTATGTTAATGAGGGTAGTTCCTTAGGGACACTGTTACCTCACCTGTGCACGTGCTCCAGCCACCTTCTGTTGAAGCCTTGACAATATTTCTACTTGTGGTTTCTCTGCCTCTTTCTGATTGGTTAGTTCTTGGAGACCCCTTTGACAAGTCATCTGTTCTTTCTTGGGTGCCCCCGCTAAGGTCCTAATCAGGCTGTTCTCTAAATAGCACAAGTCAGTTTGACCACATCTGTCTGTCCATGCCAGAAAGTTCCTGGGACATTGACAAGTGCCCCCCCGTCCCCCCGCCAAACAACCCACCTGCCAGGTCCCTATTAGTACTATGCCATAACTACGTAGGCCAGCCTGACCCCAGCCAGTCCAAAACAGCACCCACCACCCACCACACTCCATCTGACTAGCCCCTGACTGGTCCTGGGCTTTCTGGGCCTATCTAGGTTCTGGAGCACAAACTGTGCTGCCTTCCAGTTTCCCCACTGTGGTCTTAGGTTTCACTTTCCTTGGGGCCTGCTTCTCTGCTGAAATTTACTTCTCTGCTTTGAATCTCTAGAATCTTTATTTTTTATCTATCTCTTGGCTCTTGTGCATATATGCTTTTCAATTCCTTTGTTGACGTTTTAGTGGAATTTGGGGGGCAGTGAAGGTACTGCGTATGCACAGTCTGCCATCTCTAGCTGGGATGTAACTGTATTGGGACTAAATTCTTACAAAGCACATCAAATCATTTTTATTAAACAGTGTACAACTGAGGAACAAATAAACAAGCGAATGAGTATAACCTGCCGCTCAAATACTTACTACAGGGAGCTTCTCTTTGAGTATTTGAAATGTCTGTTTACTAAGGATTCTGTTCCTCTCACTTCTGAATGCAGATGGAAGCTTTAGACAAAGCCGCTGGAACCTCACCCCTCTGTTGGTGCAGCCGGTCTCTGCATCCCTTGTTGCAAAGCTCATCTCTTCAGGGAAAGCCAGAACCCAAAATGATGTCTGCAGCCCTCTAGAGCTCCCAAACAATGGTAAAGTATTAATGTCTTTCTGTGAGTCTTATGGTGTTCGACAAGACCATGATCATTTTTAATCTTTCAATACCACATGTTTAGAATTTTTCTTTTCAAAACCATTGACTTTCAAAGAGGCCACCATTTATTCCCTTCTGCAGCTCTGTAGTGATATCTTTGGAAGGAAATCTTAAAGACTGAGAGTTGACCAAATGAGACATTACAAAAGAAGAAAGAAAAAAAGAGAACAAAAGAAAAGAAGAGCAGTTTGAACTGCTACAAAGAAAAGTGGCTTGAAGAATTAAAGCATTTTGTACATTCAGGGCAACCTACTAACCAGCTTCCTAGTTTCAGCTTCAGGAATGGTGTTGCCTGCCAAGCTATCCGTGGTGAGAAGTCCTTTAGCAGAAAGCATTGATGCCTGATTCCTCAGCTGCCTAAAAACATCTCTTCCGGCTTCTAGGCTATAAGAAGCTTCTGGGCTGCAGCAGTGCGCTGCCTGAGGGGATGAAAGCTGGGCGCTTCCCTCCCACCTCCAGACTCCCAGACTCATCCCTGGGTTCTACAGAAGACATCTGCCTTGTGTCAAATGTGCATCTAGTCGCCGGGAACTACTACTAGAGGGCTCAACTAGCCATGTTTTATTGCATCTGTTTTTCTCTTGACAACAAAGCAGACCAAAAATATATTTTGAAGAAGTCTTAAAAAAATTCTGACTACACTCAGGAGTGCTCTGTTAAGACACATCAGCTTTACAAAATTCTATAGATTGGGAGCCCCCTAAACTGCTTAACCAAGACAAGCCAATGTCCTCAAAGTGGGAAGGAGGAGCCACGAGCAGCCTTTTGCTTTGCTTTTTCTGTCATTTATTCAGAGCCCCACAAATTGATAGTGGGCTCTGCGTGTTAAAATACATACACAGCATCACAGTATTACTTTAGTTCTAAGAAAGCACTGGACTTGTAACAGACCAGATTTAAGCCCCAATTTGATCAGTTAACTTGCTGGATAAATATTTTGAGTTCCTAATGCAGTCCAACAACCGTCCAGCTTGCAGCAAGCCGGTGGTCTCCCTGTGGCTGCAGAACCCCTCAGATACTTCCTACCCATGGGAAGCCTCATTTTCCTGCATCTACAAAAGATAACTGTCCCTTTGTCATCTCAAGGACTTATATCAGTACTTTTGTATACTGTTAAATGTTAACATGAATATTCCTGAGTATCTGCTTTGTCAAATAGCTGCATCAATTTCCCTCCCTATATGCAGAATAATGTCTTAGCAAAACAAAACTTAGCAAAAGGAAACTCTCCAGCTATATACCTCCATAAAAAATTATCATGTAGGGAGAACCGGATAGCCACATGTAAAAGACTGAAACTGGACCCACAACTTTCTCCACTGACAAAAATTGATGCAAGTGGATAAAAGATCTAAATCTAAGTCATGAAACAATAAAAATCCTCAAAGAAAGTGTGGGGAAAACGCTTGATGATATCTGCCTGGGGAAAGACTTCATGAAGAAGACTTCCATGGCAATTGCAACAGCAACAAAAATAAACAAATGGGACTTAATTAAACTGAAAAGCTTCTGTACAGCTAAGGAGACGCCAACCAAAGCAGATGAACAACCTACACAATGGGAAAGGATATTTTCATATTATGAATCAGACAAAAGCTTGATAACTAGGATCTATAGAGAACTCAAATTAATCAACGTAAAAGAGCCAACAATTGTCACTGGGCAAGAGAAATAATAGAACCTTCTCTAAAGAAGACAGGCAAATGGCTAACAAGCATATGAAAAAGTGCTTATCATCCCAAGTCATCAGAGGAATGCAAGTCAAAACCACCCTGAGATATCACCTAACCCAAGTGAGAACATTCCACATCACAAAATCTCAAAGCTGCAGATGCTGGTGTGGATGGTGAATGTGGTGAGACTGGAACACCTTTACACTGCAAGTGGGACTGCAGACTTATACAACTTTTTGGAGGGAAGTATGGAGAATCCTCAAAGAACTCAAACTAGACCTCCCATTTGATCCTGTAATCCCATTACTGGGCATCTACCCAGAAGAAAAAAATCATTTTATCATAAGGACATTTGCAGTAGACTGTTTATCACAGTTCAATTTACAATTGCCAAAATGTGGAAACAGCCTAAATGCTCACCAACCCAGGAATGGATTAACAAGCTGTGGTATATGTATACCATGGAATACTCTTCAGCCATTAAAAGAGATGGAGACTATATCTTTTGTATTAAACTGGATGGAGGTGGAACACATTATTCTTAGTAAAGCCTCACAGGAATGGAGAAGCAAGAATCCTATGTACTCAATTATGATATGAGGATAATTGATGACCTAATACATGGTGGGAGGAAGGAAAAAGGGTATAGGGAGAGGGAAGGAGGGAAAGAGGTGGGGGCTTCTGGGGTGTGTCATACTTCTTGGAGACAGGACACAATTATAAGAGGGACTTTACCTAACAAATACAATCAGTGTAACCTGGTTATTTGTATCCTTAATGAATCCCCCAAAATAAGTAAAGAAAAATTAAGATGTTATAAAACCTAGATGAAACCTGTTTGCAGCTACAGTGTTTAAGAAGCAAAGAAATAGGCTTGTTTTGTAAGGAATTATGCCATAGCAAGTTTTTTCATGAATATATTAATTATTATTATGTTGAAAAATTCAGATAGATATATTGAAATTACTAAGAAGACATTTTATGTTATAATAAATTCTTTGCTTAAAAAAATAAAGACTATTACATTTAGGTTTCCCAGTGATCGATTGAGAGTCTCAGTGAGTAGTCAAGCAACTCTTACATGTATGATAATGACCCAACCCAATGTTTTGAACAATAATACTTATGATTCACTTATGATAATTAACTTTTAAGATTTCTTATAAACACTTAAAAATGCATTAGTTGCTTGCAATGACGTATATCAGGACAGAAAGTAAAAAGCATACAGAGTGAGATCCCGTACTTCAGTCAATAAAAGCAGTGCTGATAATACATGAATAAAAAAAAATTGAAGCATATTAAATGGTATCTTACTGTAGTATTTTTCTAGTCTCGAACTTTAGTGTAGGAAAATTTTTATCAAACAAGTCCAGACAAGAGTTCATTAAGAATATGTGTTCAAATAAACTAATTGTTTGTCTTACTCATTTGACCCTGTGAATACTAGGAATTAGAATTCTTTAAAAACCAGACAAGAATGTAAAAATCTATGGCTACTAAAAATTTAGAGAGTACATTTTCTGCCTGTAGTTCTAAAGCTAGTCAAAGTACAGAAATTGAATCTTGGTCCTGTTTGGTCAGACCTGAATCATCCTTGAAACAGTCTCACAATGTGATTGATGTAATACGTCAATAGGTTTGAGTCGAACACAATCTATTTGTAGGGCTTGGGATGTGGTCAAACCTACTTATAAATATTACTGAGAAATATTAGCAACAGTTCACAAAGGGGAAGAGTCAACATGAATTCTGTAAAAGCAAGTTGTGTTTTAAAGATGATACAAGTCTGGCCAAACAGGAAAAGACTCAATTTTTAAATTCTGAGCAATGACTCTCTTTCACTCTAGAGGTGAACAGAAAAGCATGTGGGTCTTGCATCTGGGATCACAAGACTGTATTCAAACTGATGATGAAGCCAGTGGAGGAAGGGTTGGGCAAGTAAAGGGATGAGATAGAGATATAAGGAGAGAGAGAGACCCTTGTCCACATCATTTGAGCCCTGCATAATGCCTTATCTGAAGCCAAATTGAATGAACTGTCTGTATATGAGCCAATATATTGCTTCATTTCTTTCAGCCAATTTTTTGTTTAGCTTTCAGTTATTCATAATCAAAAACTAACTAACTTATAAATTTATAAACTAAACAAAGGAATTAAATATCCGCATTCATGAAACAAGCTCAGTAAAGTGAAGTGATGAGCAGAACATTCTAAGGAGAGCCCTGAAAGAACTAAAAATTGTGTGAGGATGGGAAAAGGCCCAGGCAAAGAGGGCGGCCTCCATGGTAGATTGCTTTCTGCTTAGCTTACTTGATAACTAACTCCATTTCATTTTTCAATGGTCTTAACCATTGATTCAATTTAATGTCAATCTTGGTCCTTGAGGTTCAATTGAACATAGAAATCTGCATTTTCAAATATCAATCTGAATTTGTGGTTAAAATTCATAAATATAATGGAAAAAGGAGAGGAGAAACTATAAAAGTCATTAATATAATTTATATTTAATTTATGTAAGTCATTATTTATAATTTATTAATTGAAGTCATTAATATAATTGATATATTTTAAAGTAAAACATATAAATGAATCAAGTTAAAAAGAAACATTTTAATATGTTTGGTGAATTAGTTATTTGGGGAAAATGGATATTTCTATGTTTCACAAAATTTATTATAAAAATGACAAGTTTTTATTTAAGTAAACTTGGAATGTCTCTTCAAAAGGATGTACTACATGTTGTTTATTTCCTTATTGAGAATTGTATATATTCTCTGAAGAAATTTGACTTGTTAGAATGATTAATTTCTAACTGATAACATTATTTGAAAATTTTACATTTTTCAACTGTATTTTGAAGATTCGCCTTTCTTATTTTTAGCAGTCGCTTGAAACAATTTATTATTATAATAGCATTTCTTGAATAGAAATTTAAAAATACATACTGAACATATCATTCACAAAGTGTGGTCATACAAAAATTTATTGACAAATAGTTCATTACAGCTTTTGAAGAAATTTAAATATACTCTAATAAGAAATGTTAGTGCAGTTGAATTCAACATTACTCTCTGTTACAGATGAATTTCATTAATCTGTTCAGAGGAGGCACAGGTTGTCACATGTGAGCAGATGCAGGAGCACATTAGGCTATTGGTTCAAGAGAATCTTGAGTTTATCTCTGTCCGCATGCCTGTCTGTCTGTACATCTCTCTGCCTACCTTTCTGTCTCAGTAGACAATGTAGTGGTGTGGATCTGACATGACGTGTCCTCGTTTAAGTCCCAGTGTAGTAACTAGTAAGCCTTTGGGGCCATAGCAAAGGAAAGAATTTTTAGTAGGCCTGAAAAAAATACTGAAAAACTACAGACTTATTTTAGAGGAGGGTGGGTTTTAATAACTTTCAGCCACTAACACAGGGGAAAACATCCAGAATAAAAACTGGGGACATTTTAAATTTGTGCAGACAACTTATATAAGACATGCCTATAGATTCGGTGATTACACTTTATCTGCAAAGAATCCAGTGAGCTAGGACACTTTAGGAAGGACGAATATGTGTGGTATCAAATGCTGGAAGTTAGGCGCTGCAGTGATGACACCTCAATGTCATGGCTCTTCCAGAAGCCAGTTAGTTACAGTGAACCTCGGAGTCTGAGCTGGAAGCTGATAACAGAGTAATCTGTGGAACTAAAGATCAGCATTCGTGAGCTGCCAGTCTGAAGTCCTTGGACAAAAGGGAAAAGAGCTTCAGAATTCTCTTTGAAGGACTGTTCATCAAGGATTTTAAAAAGAGTGAGCATAGGTGGGAAACCTATTGTCCAAAGTCCACCGAAAGTAGAGTCAATTCTCTGTTTCCTCGGGAGTGCAGATTGGGCTTACTGAGGGTGACGCGGATCCGTCACTCACCCAGAACTTCCAAGCTTTCAGTTTGGTTCTAGAAAAGACTCAGCTAAGGTTCACTCCAGAATCTTTGTTTGTTTCCTAAAAGAGCTAAAGGCAACCTTAGTTGTATATTTCTAAGCAAAATTATTTTAACAAATCTTTTTCTTATTTTTAAATGTTTCTCATCAATTTTTATAGCTATTTATGTTCTTATATTGTCTCTCAAGTACCTGTCATTCCTCATAAATGACAGAAACTCCACCTAAACTTTGGAGTTTATATGTGACACATCCATTAATGCATACCCAATCTTTATATTTTTATGATCTATTTTTCACAATGGGCCAACTTCATCATTTACTAACCAGTAAACTTCCAGAGATCCCTCATTGCCTTTCTGGTTCTATATATTCCATGTATTCAATATTTTTCTCTATTCTTCTATTCAGTATCATCCAAATATACCTTGCCTATCTTTGTCTTTGAGTGGTCAAGGCCCAGTATCCTCTAAATCTTTAAGCTTGGTGTAAATTCCTTCTCCTCCATGAAAGTCCACTCAGAGTTCCATCAAGGTGGACTGTCATCCCTCTCTGACTCTGTTTGCCATGCTACTTTTTTTTTTTTTAAATCATAGCTGTGTACATTAATGCAATCATGGGGTACAATGTGCTGGGTTTATATACAATTTGAAATGTTTTCATCAAACTGGCTAACATAGCCTTCGTGGAATTTTCTTAGTTATTGTGTTCAGACATTTATATTCTACAATTAGTAAATTTCACATGTACCCTTGTAAGATGCACTGTTGCTGTTAGGGTCTCACGGAGAAGTGATGTCACAGAGAATAAACACGAATATTAAAATTGTATTTAAATAAAGGGGTTCACAGCTCTCTCAGGCATGTGACAACTTTTTTATTTATCTCCTGGCTTAAACAGCCAGGGACCACTACTGGCTCATGGTGAGAGGTAAGTTGATTTCTTTACTCTTGGCTTATATAGTCCATTGTGTACATGCGCACTGTACCTCATTCATATTCATTACAATCCCTCTGCACATAGGCACTGTACACCAATGACTTCATTAATATTCATTACAATCGATAATCCATCTTATGAGTAAACATCTTGTATCTTGTGAGCAGCTTCTCCCTAGTAATCCACAGTTTAACTGATATCACTTCATCTAACATAGTCCTTTTGAACATAATCCTTTTAACATAACTTAATGGAGAACCTGTTGTCAGCCATTATTTCTTTATTCTTATCTGATGAAGTCTGAGGCTTGGAGGAGGAAGGTGGATTGAATACCCACCCTGCTGGCCTCACCATTTGGAGGCAGTTACTTCAATTTTAAGCAAGGCATAATTAGGACATTTCTCAGACATATAGATCACTTGTTTGCAAGCTTCCGCTCCCACGTGGGCCTTAAGTCAAGTGGGACCGACCAGGCCGACCTTAGGTCAGGGGAGTTTTATACCCACAACCAACCCAGCCATATGAGATTCTGCCTCAGTTTTTCACAAATATGCCTGCACAAATTCTTTTTACTGCTCTCTCTCAAACAACTTTTTTGGCCAAAGGCCAAAAGTATATAGGCCTTTCACCTATAATGCACCATAGGTGTGGTCCCACCAATTACCCTCCCTACACCCATCCTCCCCACCCCCTTTCCCCTTTTCCCCATATTCTTGGGCTATAATTGGGTTATAGCTTTCATATGAAAGCTATAAATTAGTTTCATAGTAGGACTGAGTAATTGGATACTTTTTCTTCCATTCTTGAGATACTTTGCAAAGAAGAGTATGTTCCAGCTCCA
>CAUYQV010132310.1:0-11049 GCA_963574575.1 Galagoides demidoff
TCGAATCTAGCCCGGGCCCGCCAAACAACGACGGCTGCAACCAAGAAATAGCCTGGCACTGTGGTCCCAGCTACTTGGGAGGCAGAGGCAGGAGACTCCCTTGAGCCCAGGAGTTGGAGGTTGCTGTAAGCTGTGATGCCATGGCACTCTACCCAGGGGGACAGCTTGAGGCTCCGTCTCAAAAAAAAAAAGAAAGAAAGAAAGAGAAGCAGCAGTGGAAACAGATACCAAGGCCTCCCAGGAACTTCCAAATCTGCTGGTGCCTCCTGGGTCCTCAAATGCCCTTATCTCCACAGCATGCAGTCCTGAAGAGAGACTTGGCTCCCTAAGCTTTCTCACCACTGGCGAAGTTCTGTTAAGGGAGAGGAAGGCAGACGTTGATATACAGAACCCTCTTTCCTGTTTCTGCTGACTGAAAACCTAACTGTGATGGGTGGAGCCTGGACAGCCACCCTGGACCAAGGCGGGGATAGGAGCAGCAGGACAGGAGCCGGGTGTGCCATGGTCTCCAGGGGTTGGCGTGGGAGGAGGTGGAGATTCCCTCCACCAGTTGGGTGTCTCATGTTGTCTGGGTAGAAGGTGGTGGTGTTAATGTAGTTGTCTGATGAGTGGAGACTTCAGAGCTAAGTGGTCACAGTCCAAGGAACAGTGCCAGAGGGCACCGTGATGCCCACTGTCAGGATCAGGAGACAGGGCCCCACGGTGCCTTCCTGAGGCTTGGAACTTTTGTAAGGGCATCAAATCAGGCCCAGAGACCCAGGAAGGCACTCTCGTCCTGGGGCAGGTGCAGGTGGGGCCACAGAGCTTTTCTGGGAGGGGCTTCTCAGGAGACAAAAGGACTTGCATGCTGCTGGCCGGCTATGTCTCTAGGCCGAGGGAGGTGGGGAGGCTGTCTCATAGAGTTGATGCAGGTATGCAGGCAGACATGGCACCAATCCAGGGAAAATATGGAACTTGGTGCTGTAGGTGTGGTAGGTGGAGCAGGTCCCCAGAGGTGGTGCCCACATAGGACAGGCTCTGATCTCTGTCCCGAGATGTGAACCAGAGGACAGAGACCCCATCGCCATGTGGTGGTCCTGGGAAGGACAATCAGGAGGTGTCAGTGCTATGTATGGTGAGTGGACAGGACAGGACCAGGCTGTGGGGACAGTGGGAACATAAAGACATGTGAACTGCAGGACACGGCAGGCGTGGAGCTGGCTGCATGGGCTACCCTGCCCTGGGACCACGTTTGCATTTCATGGCCATGTTAACCTTGCTGGGGATCCTTATCTTCTGGGAATAGGGACCCCTGTCATTGTGGAGGCTGAGTGGGGCGCTTGCTGTGGTGGAGGCTGCGTGGAAGCTGCAGGAAGCTTGTGGCAGCCCTGGGGAGGTGTCTGTATGGCCTACCCCCAGGGTGGGTTGGTTCTCAGGGAGCCAGAGCCCAAGGGCAGTGGGCCAAGTGGGGTGCAGTTCATCCCAGGGGTGGTGTGGGGCTGGGTGGCTCTGGTGTTCAATGTGCGTCTCCGCCCTCCAGGTGCTGAACGAGGCCGTGGGGGCCCTGATGTACCACACCATCACGCTGACCCGAGAGGACCTGGAGAAGTTCAAAGCCCTGCGGATCATCGTGCGTATCGGCAGCGGCTTCGACAACATTGACATCAAGTCTGCTGGGGACTTAGGTAGGTGGTCCGGCTGCCCGACTAACTGGAGGCAGCTGGCGGTTTTCACCAGACGTGGCTTCCTCAGAAGCTTCCCATGGGTGCTTGTCCTTGTCTGTGGGCAGCACCAACCTATCTGGGCCCTTGCAAGGCCCCCCGGGTCAGGGGCTGGACTACCAGCACATCTCTGTTGGGGCTTTCTGGGTCTCTGTCCTTCAGGCTCAGTGGGGAAGGTACATAGAAGCTGAGATGCCCCCACTGCACAGGCACACAGCACACACCATTTGCATGCGTGCACATATGTGCACATGGATGCAAAGAATGCTTGGTGCTTAGCCATCAACACTGTCTCCTGTTTCTCTTCTGCTGGTGACAGGCTGCAGGGTGGGATTGTGCTCTCTAGGCCCTTGGCCAGTTGGTGCCTTTTGTGTCTGGCAGGGCCCTTTACCCAGGATGTGGTGGACAATGTTTCAGAGTCCGTTGTCCCCTTTCTATGAGAAGCATGGGTGGTGTTGGAGCCTTCATCCCAGGGTGGCCAGAGCCTTGTCCCTGCTAGGACCTATAGGCAGCAGCCCAGGGAGGGCTGTGGGGCTGGGTGGCAGCCCTGGTGCCTTCTGAGTGGGCCCCCACTGTGTGCTACCTCTGGGTCCTTGTACCTCCACTGGATGGGGCTCTGTCCAGAGCCAGGAGACATAGGCGGCCCTTCCAGCTCTGGCCACCAGGGGACTGAAGCCCAGGTCGCCGCCCATCCCAGGCAATGCTTTCGTTCCCAGGGCCCGTGGGCCGCACAGCCAGGGCCCCTCTTGACCACGTTTCTGTTTTGCAGCAGAGTGGGCTGCTCTGGAATGCTGCATGGGCCCCTCACAGTGGGTGTCACCCTGGTACATGTAATGGTTCACAGGACACTGCAGTCTCCTGGCCTCCTGGCATCGTCACTGGGGAAGAGGCCTGGGTGGGCATGGGGCAGTCCACATGATACTCTGAGTTCACATGGAACAGGAGCATCAGCCTCACCCTCCAGGCCTCCAGAACTTCTACACAGGGCATGGCAGTGGCCCTTCCTGGCCTGGGGCTTCCAGGGAGGCCGCATGCATAGATAGGGGGGCAGCATGTTCTGACTGGGCAGGATCCGGCCGTGCTCAGGAAGCTGGGGCATGAGTCTGGCAGAGATGTATAGGAAGGTGCATTAGCCTCTGCTTGGCCACCTGCATGCCAGCTCCCAAAGCTGTGTTGGGGACGTTAGGGTGGCCTCCCTGCCTATCCCTTGGCTCTGTCTGCACACTGAGCAGTCCTGAGTGTGCTGTGAAGCGTAGTAGGGGTGGACACGAGCCCAACCCCACACGTGCAGGGCTGGGTCAGCCACTCGGCTTTGCCACATGTGAGTGGCATGTGTGTGTTTGGTGGTCTCCCAGGGTGGCTGTGGGGACATGTCCTTTGGCTTCTTGCTGATGAAGAGTTACACTAAGGACCGGCCCACTGTACTGGCGGCCCTGGGTGTTCTTCCCAGAGGCCAGGATCCTATGTGTGGTGACCCTGTGTGTGTCCATGTCCCACAGGCATTGCTGTATGCAATGTGCCAGCGGCGTCCGTGGAGGAGACTGCCGACTCGACACTCTGCCACATCCTGAACCTGTACCGGAGGACCACCTGGCTGCACCAGGCTCTGCGGGAGGGCACGCGGGTGCAGAGTGTCGAGCAGATCCGTGAAGTGGCTTCTGGAGCTGCCAGGATCCGTGGAGAGACCTTGGGCATCATTGGACTAGGTGTGTTAGCCATGGTCAGCATGTTGGCCCAGCTGGCACCAGCTGTGTCTACCCCACGGCTCATGCTTGGGAAAAGATGGGGCCGGGTGGGTTGTGGCTACAGGAGTCATCCCTGAGCCCCTGGGACAAGACAGAGGATGGGCAGCAGGGTGGGGATGTGGGAACTCCAGGTGTGCACTA
This sequence comes from Galagoides demidoff, assembly GCA_963574575.1. Lineage (NCBI taxonomy): Eukaryota > Metazoa > Chordata > Mammalia > Primates > Galagidae > Galagoides > Galagoides demidoff. The sequence continues at coordinate 3,587 of CAUYQV010132310.1, forward strand.
TATACACATGATGTGACACGCAGCTTGATACACCAATGACACATGGGCCTCACATGCAGACTTCACACACAGATGTCCCCACCCACATTGTCTTATGTGGATGGCATGCAGGGTCCTGTATACGCCCAACTGGTGGCTCCCAGGGCCTTTTCTGTTGTTCCCCTACCAGGTTCACCCTGGTGGGGGGTGGGGGTGGCTCATGTCCTCCCCTACCATCCCTTGTTCATGGTTCACCCCATTGCTCGGCGGGTGCCTGTTCTGGGCCAGGCACTGCGCTGGGTTCCACATGAAGCAGTGAGCAGTGCCCACATGGGCCAGGCTTAGGCCAAGCTTAGACAAGCAAGCACATGTGTGCTCTGGGGGATTCCAGGAACAGCTGTGTCGAGGGAGAAGAGAGCTGGAAGGGGCAGCCAGGAGCCCCCAGCGAGGGGCTTCAGAAGGGCATTGTGGGCTTCCATACATGGCACACTCATGGCGGGAGGTGCTTACAGGTTCATGGAGTAGAGATAGCTTCTTTCTAAAGACCACTAGGTACCATCTGAGACTACCAGCTGCCGTTGCCCCCCAGAGTGCAGCTCCCCCAGAGCTGCCTGCCTCTCTGCCAGCAGTAGCTGACTGTGCCCGGGTCTGGCCTCTGCTGCCCTCCGGCACCTGCTCAGGCTGCCACTGGCTGACTCCTGCCTGCCCTGCCCACCAGCACTGGGGAGTGGGAGGCTATCTGGGGTTGTCTGGGTGTCATGGATGCCTGCATCTGTGAGAAAGTGCTGGGGCCCAGGGACCTGCTCACTGGACGCGCCTTTCACTGTTCTGCTGAGGTCCCCACACAGACCCTGGGGCTGGCTGGAGCCCTCTAGAATCCTAAGTGTGTGCATCCCCCACACCTCCAGTGGTCTGGGCACTGGATGCTCATCCTGCCTTGGGGAGGGGGCCACTTGCATCCCTGAAGTTACCATGGGCTGTTGGCTGGAGGGGCCTTGGGCTGACTGTTTCACCAGTCTTTACACCAGGCTGCTCCTCAGTTCCTGGCTCTTGGCATAGTCCTCTCCCTCTCTGTGTAGTTGTGGCCCCACTGCAGCCAGGTCAGTGCCCCATCCCAAGTGCTGAGAGCAGGTCATGCTCCCCAGGGTGCAGTGGTGGCCCCACTGCCACCACATGGCTGCATGGTGCTCCTTGACTGTAGAACACCTGTGGGGACACCTCAGCCCCCTTGGCCTGTCTCTGAAACCCTGTCCACACCTCCCTAGGAGACCCTGGTGCTCTGGAGTGATACCCTCCTGGCACCAGCCCCTCATAGCCCCTCCGAGGGCCCCCAGGTCCTTTCCGTTTGCACATCCTTTGTTCAGGTTGTTCTTAGTATGAAATATACCTGATTAATATTGGGATTGTCAGGTGGTGACTACATGCAAGTATAAACAGTGAGCAATTTGTGTGGCTCCGGGTGCTAGTGGCACCGTGCACACAGTGAGGCAGCTGTGTTCTGTGCTGGGCTAGTGGTGACCATAGTTTACATCTTACTCTTGTTTTTTTCTCCCTCTCTTCTTCCTATGTTAAGTGCACACTGGAAAACACCTTGCATGTCACTCCCAAGGGACTTGCGCTTAGGTTGGCATAGCACTTCCCGACACCTGGACAGCACCCTGGGGCCCTACCCTTGTCAAAGCACAGCTTCTGTCTTCAGGGCTGGAGTCCTGGTTTCTGGCACTGTAGGTCTGTCCATCCGCTCTGATGAAATGGAATCTGGAGTGTGTGGCCTTCGTGTCTGTGTGCAATCTTAGACCAATAAGGCAGGATTCCATTGTGTGGACATACCACAGTCCAGCTATCAGTCTCTTGTGGGTAGACTTTCTGCTTTAAATTTCTGGTTATTACAACTAGCTGCTATGAACATGCTCGTACCAGCCTATTGTGCACTTAACACTCGTTTCTCTCAGATTTATACCCGGGAGTGGAATCGCTGAGTCACAGAGCAAGGCTTTGCTCAGCTTGGAAGAAAGTGCTGAGCTGCTCCTAGAGGCTGCATGCCATGCTCCTGGGGCACGTCCCTGCCAGGACTTGACACCATCAGCCTTCATGATGTCAGCCTCTTAGGCAGGCATGGAGTGATTTCTCATTTTTATTTTAGTTTGTTCTTTCTTGATAACTAGGAAGTGAAGCACTTTTTACCCACTTCTTGGGCATCAGGAGCCCAAGTGTGTGTATGCGTCTGTGATGCTGCTGTGCAAGCTGCCTGTACGGCCGTCATGGGAGGGAGATGCACTGTGGTCTTCCTCCCAGCCTGTGGCTTCACTTTCACTTTTTTAGCAACTTTCTGTGATGGCCAAGTTTTCAGTTTTAGTGTGTCCTCCCCCCCAAATAGTCTGTTTCCTTCTAGATGCTTCATAGCTTTAGTTTTTACCATGAGGTCTAGGGCTGATCTGTAATTAGAGTTGATGCCTGGTGTAGGGTAGAAGTTGGAATTCACCTTTCCCGTGAGGTGGCAGGTGGCAGGCACTGTGCACCATGGACTGTGAGGTCATCCCCCACCGAGCTGCTGTGGTGCTAGCACCTTTGCTGAACCATCAGTTGGCTACATAGGAGAAGGGTGTCTTGGGGCTTCTGTCCCGCTGACCTGTCTGTCTCGGGACTCCCTCTCTCTACCGGTCTTAACTGTGGTAAGTCTTGACATCTGGTGGTTTATACCCTCACCTTGTTCATCACGGTCACCTTGGCTGTTTGGGTCCTACACATTTCCATTTCTGTTTCAGAATCAGGTGGTCATTTTACATTTTCCATGCGCCAGTTTGGGGAATGATGGCCTCGTGACGATATTGAGTCTTGTACTTTTCTTATCAATATTGGATAATTATCAGTGTAGAAAGTTTCCACACCAGCTATTATAAGTGACATATTCTAATTTTGTTTTCTAGTGGTTTGTTAATTAGTATCGCTTAACTTTTGTAAACTGACTTCACAGCCCACAGCCCTGCCAAATTCTGGTCTGTTGCTTACTTGGGTTTTCTGCCTGCACTGTTTTATCATCTGCAAACAAACACACATTGGCTTTTTCCTTTCTGATCTCTGTGCCTTTTGTTTCTTTTATTTCTGCCCATTTGCATTAGCTGTGACTGCCAGGACAATGTTGAATAGAAGCAGGGAGTGTGGCATTGCTGTCTTAACTCCCAACCTGGGAGGAGAAGTTTCTGGCTTTTTTTTTTTTTTTTTGGAGACGGAGCTTCAAGCTATCCCCCTGGGTAGAGCACCATGGCATCACAGCTCATAGCAACCTCTAACTCCTGGGCTCAAGCGAGTCTCCTGCCTCCGCCTCCCAAGTAGCTGGGACCACAGGCGCCCGCCACAACGCCCGGCCATTTTTTGGTTGTAGCCATCATTGTTGTTTGGTGGGCCCGGGCTGGGGATTCGAACCCGCCACCTTGGATGTATGTGGCTGGCGCCTTAGCCGATTGAGCCACAGGCGCCGAGCCGGCTCACTTTTCTCATATAGCATCACTGGCCTGACCTGGATGTGTATAGGTAGTTGGGCTTTTCACCCTCAACTTAAGAGAGACAATTACAATTTGTTTACTTCAGGAGAACAGCAAATGACAATATATGCTTTATGATGTGATGTAAGATAAAAGGTATTGCATCACCTATTAAGCACTCTTGTCAAAATATTTAGCTCATATCCAGTCAAGCCTTTTGACCTGAATTCCTGTTTATAGGACATGTAGGGAAAAGAAGATATATGATAGCACTAGGAAAGACTAAGTTATATGAAACTACTAGGAAAAACAGAATATGAGACAGTTTAAAACATTATGGTCTAATATGTTAAATGGTCACTATCATAAAAATAGGAGATATACTCAAGAAGAAAGATACAATAACCAAATATTGATGAAAATAAACTTCAAATGGATTCTGACTAAAACAAAAAATGTTTTTGTGTATATTTTGGAAAATGTGATTAAGGGCTGGACATTAGATATAAAGGAATTATTCTTAGAGATTACTTAAGTTGTCAACAAACTGCAGGGGCACATCAGTGAACACAGGAAAAACAGGCAAAAGTTAAAGGTAGCATGGACCATAGTGACTGTGAAAGATGTTCTAATTCCTGGTATTTGTAGTGGCAAAGCCAGTAAGATCTGCTGGTCGACTGGACATAGCCATGAGAAGAGTCAAGTATGCTTACCAGGTCTTTGCCTGGAACCCCCAAGAGGGGAGACATGCAGGAGCAATAATGTGCAGTGTTTCTGGGGTGAAGTCAGGAGACTGGTTTTAGAAATGTTCAGCTTAAGATGCCTACAAATACCTAGGAAGATATGCTAAGTAGCCATTTGGAAACACAAGTCTGGTGTTTAGAGAGAAGTTTGGACTGAAGATATCAATTTGGGAGTTGTCTGCATAAAGATAGTAAAAGTAAAAAAAAAAAAAAAGACATTACTTAAGTTGCTAAAGAAAAAAGCAATTAATGTCAATTTTCTGAAATGAGATAATGGTAATGTAGTTATAAAGGAGAATTCCTTATTTTTAGGAGATATGTGATATCATGTTTATGGATGAAATATGGAATCTGTAATCTCCAAATATTTTAGTAAAAAGAAATACTATGTGTATATACATATATGTGTGCATGTGCTCACACACACAAATCATATATGGTCTCATGTTAACAATTTTTGAACCTAGATGGTGGTGGATATATAGGTAAGTATGATACTATCTTTTCAAATTTTTCCTATTTTTGGCAAAATTCCATGAAACAAAACAAAAATGTTCAAGAAAACAAAACAGCACAGCAATGGTTAGTTAATGAAGTTGTAAAAGAAAACACAATACCGAGTAAAACTAACAAGGATACAAAATGGTTCTGGTTTAACACATACTGTATGATTGTTGATCTTCACATCCTCCTCGTACTTGGAGCAGGCAACAGCCCGTTCCTGTCCTTTGATGACTGTCCCATGTCTTGAGTACTCTACATAGTCTTCAGTTTGGGCTAAAAGCAACTCAGGTGGAGGGGCATCCAAATGTTCTTGGCCACCATACTAAAAGGACATCAGACATTATTCAATATATTTCACAACAAAGACCTGTATTTAAATCTATGTACTAGGATTCATTAGTAATCAGAAAGAAAAGAGAATATTCTTTACCGAGCTTTGTTAAGAGAAAAGCACAGTGGGCAGAAAAGCCACCAAATTTTCATAGGCAAATAAAAGATATCTTTCAGTTGCTATTCATCTGTTCAGAGTGTGGCAGGTTACAAGATGTCCATAGAAAAGTAAAATAAATAAAAAAATAAAAAGATGGCTCAAAATTCCTCTTATCCTTGAATGCACACCCTTATGTCACACTGCTGATCCTCTCATCAACAGATGAATTCTGGTACTCTATCCCTTGAATATGGGGTTGGCCATATTATTTGCTGTGGCCAATGGGAAGACAGCAAATGTGATGCAAACAAAGGCACTTATGCACTGTGGTATACTTTTCTGACTACTCTCTGGAGCCATAAGAATGGCAAATAAAAACACTGGGCTAGCCTACCAGAGGATAAGAGATCATGTGGAGTGGAGATGAGCTGTCCAAAATGAGATCCCCTTAGGACAATTAGCCTACTAATTGCTAAGTACCACAGTGAGGCCATCTTATATATCCAGCCTCAGCCCAGACCAGGAGAACCAGCTGACATACAAAATTGTGAAAAACAATAAAGGTCTAAACTACTAAAATTTGAGGTGAGATAGTTTTATTTATTTAAATTTTCAATGCCCAAAATATCTTTCATGAGGTGGTACGTTCTGATGCAAAAGCTCAATGATACAAAAAGTGTATACCAACTAAAACAGAGAAAGGAAACTACAGTTAAGAGAGGGTATCTTTGTATTGTATTCCAAATGTAAAACTAATGCTCATTAGTAACTTCTCCCTACATAGTTGTTTTTTTTTTTTTTTGGAGACAGAGTCTCATTATGTCACCCTCAGTAGAGTGCTGTGATGTCACAGCTCACAGCAACCTCAAACTCCTGGGCTTTAGCGATTCTCTTGCCGCAGCCTCCCAAGTAGCTGGGACTACAGGCTATTTTTTTTGTTGCAGTTGTAATTGTTGTTTAGCTGGCCTAGCCTCAGTGTATGTGGCTGATGCCATAACCACTGTGCTACGCCTGTAGCCAAGCCCTAAGTAAAGTTTTTTAAAATTTTGGTCAAAATTACCTTTTCCAGGATGCTTTCTTTTTGCTGTTCTTTGAAGTCTTCTTTTTTGACTTTGAAGGACTTATACAACAGCTCTAGTTTTGTAGGATCTGCCTGCAGATGCACTTCAGAACCCTTGTCATAGGCTTCCCAAGCAAACACTAGAATAATCCAAAACATCTTAATGAGTTGGCAGCTGCATTATCACATGCTTCCTGAAAACAAGCCTTAGGAAACAATCCCCAACTTTTTATGAGCTGATAGAAAATGCCTTGACATAGAGCAAACACTTACACTGTGTCTGAGCCATTGAAATGGTGTCTCCTGTGTATCTAACGAAGTTATCTCCCGCATAACTCACTCTGTAAATAAAAATTAAAATAAAATTATTTCAGAGATTGATTTCAGGAAAATTAATTTGTAAAACCGAATTTGCATTACAATGAACACCATCTACAGTTGGGTTAGAAAAATATTAACTTTCCCTCATCTTGAAATCTGTAAATTTAACTTGATACTTACTCATCTGGGTTCTTTCCAGCATTGGCATAAGGATTCTCTCTCATTGCTCTAGTTTTTGGATCATAGTAGGCAGAATTTGGATCTAAATTCCTTAAATACTAAAAGAAAAAAATGTTTAAAGAATGAATTAGCAAAAACAACAACAACAACAACAAAAAACTCAGCAGACTAGTAAGGAGTACTTGAATACAACCAGTCTAATGTGTCTGTATGACAGGGGTACAGGTGAAGAGAAAAACCAAAATGATACTTCATCTTTCAATTTAGGCTGGCAAGACAGTAATTTTTGAATGTGTATATTAGGTTGGCAAGACTTACCTTTGCAATATCTTCTCTAATCCTGAGATTCCGGACAGTAATTCGTCTCTTAGAGTCAAAATTCTGTCCAGGCATGTCAATATCATCTGCATATTTATCTTCATCCTCATCTTCACTATTATGATCTTTTTCCTGAAAGAAGGAAAGGGAAAAAATAATAAGAAAAAGAGAGCATCATTTAGTTCTTTTTTGCCCTGTGACTAGTGTTTGTTAAAAAATATTGTTTTTATAATTATTGGCCATCAGAAATTAAATTTTTTTTTTTTTTTTTTTTTTTTGAGACGGCGCCTCAAGCTATCCCCCCGGGTAGAGTGCCATGGCATCACAGCTCATAGCAACCTCCAACTCCTGGGCTCAAGCGAGTCTCCTGCCTCTGCCTCCCAAGTAGCTGGGACCACAGGTGCCTGCCACAACACCCGGCCATTTTTTGGTTGCAGCCATCATTG
>CAUYQV010132312.1:0-19672 GCA_963574575.1 Galagoides demidoff
GTAAGTTTTCACACAAAGCAGAAGTCATTATTCTGTGATGAATGGATCTTCAAACACAAGAAAACTCCTACCTCTGTCTGTACTTAACAATAACAAAGGAATTGCAATTTTTATTTGCCTATATTTTCACGTAGTCTAAAGGTAATGTAAATTCAATCATATCGATAAACAAAGGAAAGAAAAGAAAGAGGTATGCAAAGTAGCAAGTTTCAATTTTCAGAAAGGATTTGGAGCTACACAGATGATGGTGAGGACAGAAGCCATATGCCTTTGTGCCTCCAGGCAAAAGAAAAGCTACATACAGTCAACATGCCTTGAAAATAGTGCATTCTGACTGTGCACTTTGATTGGCAGTATAGAATTTAAACATGGTTATAAATGACATTGACCAGTGTAAGTGAATGTGATTATAGACATAGGCGAATCCTTAGGCAATAAGACAACATTTGTAATATTTTATTAAGTGGCTTTATCAATGTTAAGTACTACTTAAATGAATATTTTTTATAAATAGCATTCTAAAAGCCAAAAAAATGCTTTTTTGCTCGATTGTAAAGAAGCTGTGCATGGATATTGTGGAGAAGAGTAATGAGACAAGCAAAAAACTAAGATTATCTAAAAAGTGAGAAATTTCCAACAATTAGCAGATCATTTGTACTTGACAAATTGTTACTTTTTAAAAACCTTTTTATCGCAGAGAGAAATTCAATTAGAGATTTGAAGTCCCCATTGCCTGAGCAGGAGTCACATACACCTTGTCTCTGTCACAGTGCTTGATATTATCTATAAGTGAGTGACAGAAAAGTCCGGGACTAACAAAGGCTCACTCTGTTCCTGTCAGGAAGCTCTGGTACATCTTTCTTATTAGAAGTACCCCGGAGTTTTCTCTGGAGAAGTAGAGCCCCAGAGTTTGTAATAGCTTTTTCTGGTCTTTAACCATTTGTAGTCCTGAACTGAAGCAGAGATCTTTTATCATGGAAATGTCTGCCCCCTTTTGGCCAAAAACCAACGATTTAATTTTCATTGAGAAAATACAAAACAGAGTTGGGGCCTCTTTTCCCTGCACCTTTCTGTCTTACATTGTGCAGTGGGCAATTTTCAGAGAGAAGAAAAAAATTTTCATGATGTAAAGTTTGTTCTTATTCAAAAGTAACAAGTTGGAAGTGTGGATGATTTTAGTTTCTGGACAACAGGGGGAACAAAGGTCTTTGTTCAAAGATGTTCAAGTTTAAATGTGCTTGTCGTCAGGCATCAAAAAATTATTACTTCTTGCTGGAATCAAATAATTATAATAACAACAACAACAGGAATCCTAAGGGTAAATAAGATGACAAGTTACATGTCACATACTCATTTTAAAAATATGTAATTTTACATTTATCCTGACCCTTAACTGCATCACAAATTACTGATGCTTTAAAAAAAAAAAATCATTCAGTTCATTTCAGTTTTCATTTATTACTTGATTCTGTTATTGTGATCAGGGAATACTGTTTTTGTGAAAAATGTAGCATGGAATAAGAAGAACAAGAAATACCCAAGTCCAAAAAAGAAGCTGATTTAATCTGAATGTGAATAATCAAGAAATGTCAAAAAGCTGAAGTTGGGTTTTAAGTGAGTGTCAGAGTGGTCAACCGCTACCTTTAGATTCCATGATTAGAAATTAGAATTGGGTGCTATTCTGGTTGCAGGGCGTTGCCTTGAAAAGGTGATTATTTAATCAAGAATGACGTTAGAGTTACCTGGTTTCTGGTGGTATGCCAAGTGGTTACATTGAAATTAAATGGCATATTACATCTTTTGAAGACAGACCGAAAATAGAAATGGCAATTAAAAAACAGATTGCTAGAAAACCTATGCCTGCTGACAAAGCCCTATATTCTATTCAGTAATTTCTTTGATCAAATATAGTATAAGCCAGCACCTTTTTCTTGGGTCTTCCCTGATCATAAGAACTCATTTCAATGGCTCTTCGTTTTGTTTTTCTTGGGCTCCTGTACAAGTCCAATTTACATTTATTTTACAGCCTGGGGCATTATTTCAAATTTTACACACACACACACACACACACACACACACACATTTTCTTTCTCCCACAAACCTAAACTTGAAATGGTCTGTCTTACTCTATGCTAAAAGGAGTAATTAATTCTGTTAGGAGCTGACAAAGACAGTAATATTGGACTTACTGTTTCCTTCAGCTTGACTAAACTTAAGTAAGCTTCTTTCTGACTTTAGGCCCTGATTTCCATTTTCTGAAGGCATTTAATGATGGAATACGTAGAATTGTAAATTCTTTAACTTCCCCTTTTGAGATGTAAATCTTTTTAAAAGCCTTACAACCGGGGGATGTCTTTGTCAAGGACTCGTGAGCCATCGCTTTGATTTACATTCATCAAGGACGCTCTCTCTCCTATCTCCCTGTTTCTGTGGGAGGCTACTTCTCTAACTACAGCGAGTAGCCTAGTTTCATTTTGCAAACTTCCTCTTCTCATGAAGGTAAGAGAAAGTTTGCTTTTGCCCTAGGTAAGGCCACTTAGCAAAAATTAGTGTCTTAAGATTCCTTCACTACAGCTCTTAAAAGCATTCCCTACTTTTTGGTTACAGTGGGGTTTTCTATCTCTTTCCTCTATTGCAATGGCCTGAATAAAGCTTTCTTTGCCTATTTAATTTTGGCTGGTGAAATATTTGCTTTGACCAAACCACATTTATGATGTCATACACTTTTTTGTGATGTGGGATGATTTGCAATTCGTCATTGTTGTTGTTCAAATCCTCAGTCCATAGCCTCTTTCTGTAACTCTCCTTTTGTCATATCTGGGGATTTTTATCCCTTTGTCCCTTTTAGAGTTTTTAATTCCCTGTAGACCAAGATTAAGATGTAGGCATAGGTGTTACAGCTCTTTTTAGCAGGCTTTCCGGTCTCTACTGGAAACCTCCCCCCCCCACCCCCCCACCCCCGACACACACACACAAACACACACAAGAAAGATGTAAGCATAAAACTGGAGTTTTAAAATGTCTTTGTGCCATAAACCCCTTTAAAAATCTGGGTTACAAACCTCTTCTCAGAATACTCCATCTAAAGCCATAAATACATAAGATTACAAGAAGCAAACTATATATAGTAAGGTACAGTTATCAAAATATTTTAATTAACATATAATTTTTAATACATAAAAGAATAAGATACAGTCACTTTTGTATTATCAATGATAGCATCAAAGTATTGACGAATGATATTTTGGGGTATTTATTACAACTAGAAAGGAAACATAATTTCTATTGGTAAATATCAACAGATTTGCTGATACAGCTGCAGAGATTTTGCGTATAGTTACAACTGAGGGAAGTGTAAAATTCTAGTTGATGATTAGTGGGAAAAAAAGTTTATTTTCTATTCAAATGTATGAATTGCCTGGCCTAAAATAAAAACACCAGAAGAGTGTTCTGATTCTGAAGGACTGCAGATGAAGAATTATGCCTATAATAGTCCATTCTAGCTTTTCATCATCAATGACTTTATATAGCAGATTGTGACCAAAGCCCTTTAGAAATAAACTATATATTCCTTTCATGTATTTTTCTTATAAAACTGAAGCAGTTCTAGGATAGAAATTCAAGAGGTTGGAATTCCAGCATGATTTCATCGCATCTTTATTTTTACTAACCTCTAACTGCGTTAAGTGTAAAATAAAATGTACTTATTCATCTGACTATGCTAAGTTCAAATGCCTTAGGGATAAGCTGTTTCCTTTCAGTAGTATTTTTGTAGTGTGAGATTGGGAAGGGCCCCAAGAGAAAAAAATGTTTTAGTAATGGCCGAGATGCTATAGGGATCATTCACTTACAAAGAGTTCTGCAGCCTCTTGCATATATAAACTTACACAAAAACGCCTCTCCTTACAGCGGTGTAAAGCTGACTTTGTTTATATGTTGAAATGAAACACATTTCCCTCCCATGCTGGTTGCTTGGCAGTTTCCTGGTATAAATTTTTGCAATCGTAATTTTGAACAGTCTTTGGAATAAGAAGATAAATAGATACTTTCATTTCTGTTCTTGTGATACTCTTCAGCTCCAACCAGTTTAATTCAAATAATATAAACTCTCTTTCTTTATGGCTGAATAGTAGTCCATGGCATATATACACCACAGTTTGTAAATCCTTTCACGGGTTGATGGGCACTTGGGTTTATTCCACATTCCAATTGTGACTTGAACTACAATACACATTCCAGTGACAATGTTCTTATGGTAAAATAATTTTTTTTCTTTTGGGTGGATACCTAGTCATGGGATTCCAGGCTCAATCCAAAGGTCCACTTTTAGCTCCTTGAGGAGTCTACATACTTGCCAAACAGTCTGTGTTAGCTTGCAACCCCACCAACAGTGTAAAAGTGTTCCCTTCTCTCCACAAGAATGCCAGCATCTGCAGCTTTGGGACTTTGGGATGTGAGCTCTTCTTACTGGAGTTAGGTGATATCTCTAGGCATTTCTTTGATGATTAACACAAGTGTCCAATGTACCCAATACTGATATGAAACCAGTGGATGAACAATTATAAGACTATACAAGACCTCCTTCATGTTTACATGGATGGAGCTGGAAAATGTTCTTCTTAGCCAAGTGTCTCAAGAATGGAAGAAAAAGTATCCAGTGTACACAGCCCTATTATGGAACTCATTTACTAATTTATAGCTATCATATGAAAGCTATAACTTAATTATAGCCTAAGAATATGGGGACCGGGAGAGGATGGGGGTGGATGGGTGAAGGGAGGGTGACTCGAAGTATCACCTCTATGGTTTATCTTACCAGGGTACAAGCGAATCTTTCTAAAAGTAGAATACAAACATCTAAAACACAATAACTAAGAAAATGACATGAAGCCTATGTTAACCAGTGTAATGAAAATATTTCAAATTGTATGTGAAAACACCACACTGTACCCCATGATTACATTAATGTACACGGCTATCATTTAATAATAATAATAAAATAAATAAATAAATGACAACTGGCCAAGATGGCAGAATGTGTAGTGGCAAAGGATAGGGAAACGAGAAAATCTAAGTTGTACCTATTCAGTGAAATCTACACCAAAAAAGCTAACTTAAATTATGTTTTATATATTCAATTTGCGTGTGTGCTCATTCATACTCAAAAATTCAATGAATGAAATTTAAGCTAAAAAAAAAAGACTATACAAGAGAAAAACATGATTAAATTCAAGTGGGGAGAGGGAAGAAGGGACAAAGGAGAGTAACTGGGGTGTTCTCACCTAAGGCACAATGTGAAGGCACATGGTACACCTCCTAGGTGCAGGGATCGACCACAACTTGGTCGATCGACCACCAAAAAAAAGGACAATGAAACCTAATTGTTAATATCATCATATTAATCTGGTATTAGAAAAGATAAATAGAAATCTAATTAAGAAACTTTCTAGTTAAGAAAGATTCTATGGTCATTTCTAACTGATTATACACTTCAATTTAAGTTTCATCCTGATGTCAGCAACTGTTGATTTTATAGAAAGCAAGATAATAAGGAATTAAAATATATGATGCTAAGAGACATAACCAAAATCAAGAAAATATTAATTCCTAAACAGAGACGTAATCAACATTCTAGTTGGAGGGGATGACAGTTAATATTAAACTAAATATATTTACATTCTATGTAAGCTATACATTTTGCAAAACTTTATTATTATGAGACTAAATATTTTTTCTCTGTAGTAATTAGTGCTTCCCAAATAATTTGTATGTCCTATAATTATATCCAAAATTCAAATTTTTTTGAAAATTACAAATGAGCTATCATTTAATGTAATAATTTAATACATATTTGTGCTTTATTATATAAATCAAGTAATCCAACTCCATACATTTTCATCAGATAATGCATATGATTGCTTCCTGAAAATTGAGTTTTCCAGAAAATTCAGATCATTAAAATCAGTGTCAGACTATTTTTAGGGGTTAGAGCCACCACCAGTAGACAGATTTGGCCAGTGAGCATGACAAGCTTGCCTTCCCTCTTGGTTTGCATGAAGCACCCTGGAGTTGGGAAGAAGAGAAATAAACAGTGGCATTTGTGGTTCCACAGGTAGTGCCTTAACCAAAAACACTTCACAGGTTGTGTGGAAAGATAAAGCTCTGCTCTGTACATTTTGATTTGATAGCATCTCAGATTATCTCTTGGCCTAACTTTATCTTATCAGATGACAGTCCCAAGAAAAGAAAGGTTATTATAAAGAACAAAGCAAATCAAAGCTGCATTACTGTTCTTTTCTGTAAACAAAAGTTGGGTCTGCATTGTCCCTTTAGGATGACAATGGGAACTAAAGGGGAAATGTTTCGGGGCCAACAAAAAGGCAGAAGCATTCGGTAGTATATTTTGGCAGGGCACAGCATTGGTCAATGGGTGTCAGCCTCTAATATACTTGAAGACATCAGTCAAGGACAGATACATGGGCAACAAGCAAGCTGTGAAGCAGGGTGCAAACAGGAAGGAGGTGGACCTGTAGGACCTCCCATGTCACCTCCAATTGAGCAAATCAGGAAAATTTGAAAAGGTGCTAGTTCCAAGAGCCTGAAGAAAAAAGGTGCTGGTAGCTCACAAACTTCATCTTTTTTCTGTTGTTTGTCCCCTGATCTATATTACCCTCAAGCTTAGGTAAGACCTGCTACAACCAGGAAAAGGCATGTTTGAGTATTTCCAGGTAAGTGTTCAGTCTCCACATTTACTTAGACATAAACCATATATATTTCTCATTAAGAAATGTTTGGTCAGATACTAATACTTAGTTTTTTGCTTAAAATATCAGTGTGTCACCAATTCATGGGTGAAGCAGTATTTGAGTTAATAGCCCATGCACTATCCACAGACAGAATTATAAATTTTAAAAACCTACTGAAGCACTATCTTCTGAAACATTTGATTTCTGGATATAATAATCCTAACTCCCAATGACTTACAGAGAAAATAAAACTAAATATTTATACTTTTGAAGGACAAAATGTAATAAATTATCATCAAATAATACATTGACTATTCAAGTTAAGAATCTCTTTATTCTTTTTTTTTTTGTTTGTTTGTTTGTTTGAGATAGAGTCTCATTATGTTGCCCTTGGTAGAGCAATGTGGCATCACAGATCATAGCAACCTCAAACTCTTGGGCTAAAACCATTCACTTGCTTCAGCTTTCCAAGTAGCTGGGACTACAGGTGCCCAACAAGATGCCCAGCTAATTTTTTTTTTGTTGTTGTTGTAGTTGTTATTGTTGTTTAGCAGGCCCAGGCTGGGTTTGAACCCGCCAGTCCCAGTGTATGTGGTCAGCACCCTAACCAGTGAGCTATGGGCACTGAGTCTGAATCCCCTTATTTCTATTGCCCTATTATCTCAGTGAAAAAAAAGATACTTGACTTTTTTTAAAATACCAGGATTTTATGGAGATACAAATAGTTTGGTTACATGGATTGCTTTTGTAGTGTTTAAGTTAAAGTTACAAATGTGCCTATTTCCCAGACAGTGTGCAATGCATGGGTTAGGTGTGATTTCACCCATCCAATCTTTGCCTATCATTCTTGATTTTTAGTGTATTTTACTGCCATCTGTGCACATGAGTGCTCATCAGTTAGTTCCAAATTAATAGTGTGTACATGTTCCATTTATTTTTCCATTCTTTTTTTTTGTAGAGACAGAGTCTCACTCTATTGCCCTGGGTTGAGTGCCATGGCATCACGCAGCTCACAGCAACCTCCAACTCCTGAGCTTAGGCGTTTCTTTGCCTCAGCCTCCCAAGTAGCTGGGACAACAGGCACCTGCCACAATGCTGGGCTATTTTTTTTGTTGCAGTTGACCAAGGCCAGGTTTGAACCTGCCTCGGTATATGGGGCTGGTGCCCTACTTACTAAGCCATAGGTGCCACCCTATTTTTCCATTCTTGAGATACTTAGTTGCTTGTCTTCTCACTTAGCCAACTCTAATACAGTGCCTGGAATACAGAGAGGATCATTACTGCAAAAAGAAATGGGTAAGGTTATTTCCTAATAGATTTTTCTTAGCAGCACTACGCGCACACACACACACACACACACACACACACACATACACACACACAGAGTAATAGAAATATATGGAAACTAAAATATCACGAAGGGAATTGACCTCACACGTTAACTTTACTTAATTTAAGATAAAAAATTCTAAATGTGTGTTTTACATTTTTGCATCAAAGTGTTGTGTAATTTTCCCTCAGCGAAGGAGCCTACTTCTATAGGCTTGTTTTTGTAATAATGACATTAGTTTGATTCATTAAAATTCTATTTTCTTTAGGAGGGCAAAATAAGTAGACCTTTTACATATTAAGAAACACAACAAATGCTACTGACATTATAAGTAGGACACATCCACGGGTTCAGGCTCTGAATATTCAACCAAATATAGATACAAATCTGTGGGACTAGTGGATATGGGGGATAACAAGAACTAGAAAAAAAATTTTCCATTATGTAAATTTGTTTCATTCAATGATACTATCAACTTGCTAAAATTCTTTAATATTTTTTAGTTGTTATCTATGCCATTGGTTTGCACTCATATCCAACATCATATTGTGGACTCCCTTTTTGGGTTTATGTATCTTTATTTTAATTAAATACAGCATCTGAAAAGGCAAATATTTCTCCTATTTTATTTTAAGTATAGCATCTTCTTTATATAGTATCTAGTTAATTATCAATTGAAATATATACCAATTGTTTTATGCCATTGTCTGAAATAGCTATTCCCTGCTCCCCCCACCAAACCCAACACAACTAGAAACCAACCTTTCTCAACACTTGTGTTTCAGTGGTATATTTGGATAAAGATGCCCTGTAGTTACATTTCAAACGTGATTCAAGGTGATTTATTTTCTTGAATTTTTAAAGATCTATTCTTGTACCAGGTCAGAGTCGAAACTTTCTGGAGTCTAAATCTCCTCTATCACCAGAAGTGGGGTTCTTTCCACTCAGTACTGAGAGCCCTGGGAACTAAACTAATCCTCTGCTTTGTCTGTGTATCTGAATGACAGTCAGTTGATAGTGTCTGGCAGAAGCTTTGGTTCTGCTAGTCAAATTGCTGTCCTGTTTTCTAATGCTGCTTTTCCAAACACAGTAATTTCTTGGTAATATCCACAGGCTTACTATTTCATAGGCAAAACAAAAGGACAGTTTCAAAAAGAAATATTACCAACTTTTAGTTATTCTTTCAATCTTCAACTAGATCGGATAGGTTGCATGGCTCAGAGTCCATTCCCAATATATCTTCAACTTCTCTCCTTCTCCCCACCAGTCCACTGAGCCTTCACCATCCCGTCGATTCCTTGCTTGTGTTAAGTCATGAAATATCCTTCAGCCTCCACTCTCCCAGAAACTTCAACAGTGGATCTTTGTGTAATATTCTGCTTTGCTTTTGTGTGACAACAATCTCTTCCATTTTTCCACCCTATCTCTAAGATTGATCTTTTTCTGCCTATATGTCCTATTTCATAAACATTGGGTTTCCTAAATAAAAAAAAAAAAATGAGAAACTGCAAAAAATATTTGCAACGTTATCTTTCCTCTAAGCAATAATAGTGTTCATAAGCAATAGGAAGCTCTGACAAATATTGAATTCTGAAACTCTATGATCTACTTCACTCAATGCTCTCAAAGTTTTTCTTCATTACCAGCATTATTATCTGCAACTCTCATTTATCTCACCTAGAATTCAATGCCTTCCTTCTGAACCTTTTTCCCTCTATTTTTTTTTTTTTTGAGACAGAGTCTCACTGTCTCCCTATACATCCTGTGTCTCCCTCTAGGCTATCTTAGACACCGAAAGCAGAGTGATATTTTTTGAAATGCGACCTGAACAACATGCTTTATACATGTACATGCTGTACACACAAACACACACACCCCACTTTATTTGTTTTTGTCCCTAGTTTAGGACACGGCCTGCAGAGTGCTGTAAGGTTGTTTTGCTTCCTGCCTCTGCGTCACTTCACACAAATTCTGTGACTGCTTCCTGCCTTCCACTTGTCACCGGACTATTTTCAGTTCCCTTAATGTGTCCTACTTGTTATTGTCACCACACGGTTGGCCTGGCAATTACTATTCCGCATCCAGTCATGTTTTCTCCTCCCCTTAGCACACTTAACTCTATTTTTTATTCAAATTTTATCTCAACCCTACCACTTCTTTAAAACTTCTCCCCATCCATACTTCTGATTAAATTTATTATTATTATTATTATTATTATTATTATTATTATTATTATCATTTGCTGTATGTTTTCTAGCACTGCCTACCTTTCTTTCATTGTACTATTATAGTTTACAGCTATACCTTTCACATTCTGGCAGAATTTATTTATGTAATTGTTGATCAAGCCAGAAATTGCACAAGCAACAAAATAATTCTCTTTTACTCTCTTAATTTCTCTCAAATCTTACCAAACCTTTCTGTGTCTACATTGAAATTTCACTTAATTCACCCCTACGGAGTACCATGTATTTCCCTTGTCTTCAGTCATGAACCCTTTGGTCTAACATCTACTTCTAAATAAAAAATAATCTTTCTAAAATATAAGACTGATCTTGTTCCTTCCCTGCTTAAATCAGTTGAAAGTTTCCCTGGGGTTTTTATAATACAGGTCACATTACTTACTTTGATGGAGAAAACTTTCCATAGGATATCCCTTTGTGATCTTTGTTTACTCCCCGTCTATTACTTTATGACAAATCTCTTGAGGGACTCCCTGGTCTCTGCTTCTGAGTCCATTCATTCTGTGTCCTTATTTGCCTAGTTCGTCAAGGCATCTGCTCCGTGACCACATTTGACTGGTTTAGTTACCTTTAGTCTGACCACAGTAGCTGGGCTTTGTTTTTGTACTTATTCTTTTACTTTTTCTTTGTTTTCTTTTACGGTTTCTTTGTTTTTGTACTTATTCTTTACTTTTTCTTTACTTATTCACGTTACTTAGATCTTTCACATCTATGTATGTATGTGAAAGATCTATTCCTCTTTCTCTCTTTATTCACACACATATCGACACATGTACATGTCTGTGTGTGTTCATATAGATGTAATATATATTAATCTATTACTGTAATTTTCTTACTCCTCTACTGGACATAACAGTTAATGACTTGGGACCTGGGTATATTATATTCACTTGTTTCCCCAGGGTTTAGTGTCCCATTAAAAATTTCTTAAATATTTATTAATATAATAAAATAATCCCTCATCAATTTTATTTTGTTGCAATAAGGTACAGTTGTACCTCAGTATCCATGGGGTTTAGTTCCAAGATCTCCCATGAATGCTAAATCTGTGGTTGCTCGAGTCCCTGACATTAATATCATAATGATTGCACATAACCTATGCTCATCCTCCAGTGTATATCAACGTATCTCTAGATCTCTTATAATACCAAATAAATGCATATTTATCACTTCATTCACATGGATTTATCATAGTACTTAATGTTCAGAAAATCTGACCTTGTTTTTTGGAACATTGCGAAACTTCTTTCCCAAAAATTTTTGGTATGAGATCGGTTGTATCCACAAATATAGAAACCACAGATACAGATGGCTTCCTGTGTGTTGTAGTTTAACCTTCCCTAATATATACTGAACTTATTCGAAGTTACAGTATGATATTAATATGTACAAAACTTTATCAAATGCAAAATAATTTTACTTGGATCATCTCATTTAATTTACAGAAAAATATTGATGAAATGGATATTATTACTATTCTAATGTTATGATGCTGAATTGAGACCCAAAGTAATCAAATGACTTGTTTAAATACATACTTTTTTTAAAATTTTGCTGAAATAAAACTCCATTTTTAAAATTTAAATCATGCACTTGTTACACTGTTTGCATCACATGCCCTTTTCTTATAAATCCAAAAATACATGGTCATGTGGTTTGCATATGTTTTTGAGCAAATAAATATGGGTATTTCACATTTTTATTTAAAAACTTACAATTATTAGAGGCATAGAAAAGAAAATAGGGCATATTCATAGTTTTCTGTTCACTGTCACTGTACCAGAGAAAAATCTACAACATTATGGATTGAATTTCATATAAAATGACATTCAATTATTTAATTATTTTGTCTTCTCTAAAAAGAACAATAATTTATTTAAGGTTAGAAGGTTTACAATTTGGTTTAAAAAAGTTATATAACAGATTAAACTTACCTTAATAATTGCAATTAATTTTTAAAGCATTTCTTTCCATTTTAAACTGCTATCACTTTAAAAATCATAGTAATTTAAAGCTTAACATCTTTGTAAAATGTTATGAATCACATCTGCCTTTATAAATCTCTGTTCATATAAGTGTGAATGCAAATTATGAGAATGAGAAAATTATAGGCAATTTACATTTGTTGTAGTCTTGTTTCTATGGCAGTGGGAGAAGATGACCACAATCTTCTGCCCTGGTGACTGAGGGTGCACACAGCATCTGAAGGGGCTGCCTTCACAGAGTGCTTCTTCTAGTCTCAGGGAGAGAATAAGAAAAACACAATCAACTTTAAAATGTCTTCAACACCTTCAAGTTTCATGGAAGATTCGGTCACTTTAAGAAGAAAATTATAGTGCTGTCTTTAACACTTCTCCTAAGTGTTTATATGGCACTGTATTTTAAATTTAAAAAAGGAAAAAAGAAAAATGGAAAAATCAAAGCCTTTCTCATTCTTAAATTATACCTTGAGACAGATTCAGTTCATCACATTTATAAATAGTAAATGTTCTTGGTTCAAAAGAAAGAAAGGACTGAGAAACAAGAAAAAGGATAAGAATTGTTGTGCATCATTGGTTTGCAAAGGTATCTTAGTTTGAGGGTGGGACACAAATGTCAGAGGGTCCTTATCACAAAATCAATCAATGTAACCTGGCTCTGTGTACCCTCAATGAATCTCCAACAATAAAAAAAATCATTGCATTTAATGGGAAAGGACAGTATTATTTTAAATATACTTTCCCAGATTACACACCCTGTAGAAAACACTTCTGATTTTAGTTCTACTGCCCAAAAGTTCTGTTGTCTGCTATATGTTTACTATACTAATGTCTTACAGAATTTATAATAATTACTTAATGTATTTTAAATTTATTTTCCAAAAGAAAAGTATCCATTTTATAAAACTGTGTACAAATGTCTACACACAAGCAGTTTGAAGAGATATATATATAGGATTAAGTGGTATATATATATATATATATATATATACACATATACATATGTGCAATCCAGAAAATAGTAACTCAAAAAGAAGCAGTTCACAATTATTCCTAAAATATATGGTGAAAATTTGCATTTGCATTTCATAGGCTATAAATGAAAAGCTTTTGGTTATACACCTTAAAGTCCACATGGTGCAGAAAGGTTGTAAATTAGATAGACAATTGGAATGTGGCCAAACATATACCCAGTTGCTGAAGTTTATGACAGAGAGTTCTGAAAATATGCACAGGCTGTTGGCAAAAAAAAAAAAAATAATAATAATCTGTATTCCTTACTTAGATCATACAGGGGATAGCTGAATAGAATTTTCCTTTGTTGTCTATGTTATGTGGGAAGTAAGACATCACCCAAGCATACTATCAGTTACTATGTGTGGCATATTATTCTGTTCTTCTGTGGTAATAATGGATAACTTCACATATTGTGCTAATTCATTCTTGTGGGACTTTTACTTTTCCAACAGGTCCAACTAAGAGGGATCCACACATCCTGATCCTTAAACTCTGGGTTGGATCAATTTTATGAAGAGTTAGTTTCTTTACATTGATTCTAGTGTCAGTGTGCAAGGGCTCATAGGCTTATGACTCTTTTCTTTAGTACCAAGAATGATTAAAAAAAATATCCAGGATCCCCAAAGTTTTCTATCTATAGGATACATTTTAAATTTGTCCCGTGGAACTGAAGGCACCCTGGAACTGAGGAACCCCGTACACTCACCCATAAGCCTCTCTGTATCACTCAGTCCCATTTCTAATCATTTCCTATCTATGATTATCGGTTCACTTTTTCTACCTACACTTGCCTAATATCTATCTAGGAATTCAATTCATAACACTTACCCATAAAATATCTTTTCCTATTGGAATATCTAAATTGTTTGTATAAGAATTACCAATAAGAATTGCAGTTGAGTAGCTAAAAGTCTAAGAAGCCGTACGCATTCTACTTCACACATACTGCCGCTAGAATAAATCCCAACGCAACTAAAAACACCACAACGGGGCTATAACTTCTCACAGTCATATATCAGTGGGGGCCTGGGGTCACGGACGCTTTGTTTTTGCAAGTCTCCAACCCCCCCCATTGGTGTGCAACTGCTAATCCATAGTGATTCAGAAACAGCACTTTGCATCTTAGACATATAGTTATTCTCATATATTTTCCCATTATTATCCTTCGCACTCTCAAATCTCTCCTGACTTTCCTCATTGCTTGCCATGCCATTGTGCAGTCCTTGGTTAGCATTTTAATGTTATTTCCCTAATTTGCTTCTGGATTCTAAAGCACTGTTGGACAAAAACATAAGACCTTACCAAAAGGGTCACTATAATCTTTGGAATCAAAACTTAATTGATATCAACCCGTTTTTCTCATTAATAACCATTTTTCATTATTTTGTGGCTTCTTTTAGGCTTTCTTACAGCAATTCTTTCCGAGTTTGCAGCTCTGCTCCTGTTTTCAATATTACTCCTGCTTGTCTCATGTAGCAGGTGATAACATGGCTACTTCATTCCCTAGTAAGACAAAAATCATTAGAAGTGATTTGCACAGCGTCCTTACTCCAGACCAACCTGACACCTCAGCACTGCTGTCTCTCAATTCTAAAGTGTGTCCTTTTCAAACGCTCTTCCTTGGCCAGACTGGGAAGCCCTTGATCCCAGAGCCTCTTTCTTTCTGTTCCAGCAGAAATATCTTCTCTCTCTCTCTGTCTATTCTCTGATACTACATGTAGGACTTAAAAGAGGGGGATACAGTAACTTACCAATATTACTATCACCACTCTTTTACTGTCTATTCTCAAATTTTCATTATTTTGATGTCAAACGTAGTACAGAAAATTCATTCTGGCTTTTCAAGGGGCTGCTAAGCAAGATCATTTAAGGAGGCGCATTACTGAGAAAACAGGAACTGGAAGAAAAGAAAAAAAGAAAGTTGCTATAATTCAATTTTTTTTTTTTTTTGCAAAGTAACATGTTTCAAGTTCAATTTGCTATAATCTGGGTATTAGAGATGATAGTATTAACAAATAGGGGTGGGTTTTTTTTTGCTGTTTTATTTTTATTTATTTATTTATTTTTTTATTTTTTTGCAGTTTTTTGTTTGTTCGTTTGTTTTTTGGCCGGGCCTGGGTTTTAACCCACTACCTCTGGTATATGGGGATGGCACCTCACTTCTTTGAGCCACAAGGCACTGACCCATGCTGTTTTATTTGTATTTTTTTAATTAAATCATAGCAGTGTGTATTAATACTATCATGGAGTACAGTGTACTGTTTCTGTATACAATTTGAAATACTTTCATCCAACTGGTTAACATAGCCTTCATGTCTTTTTCTTAGTTATTGTGTTAAGACATTTATATTCTACATTTAGAGGGATTCACATGTACCCTTATAGGACAAACCATAAGCGTGATCCCACCAATCACCCTCCCTCCACCCACCCTCCATCCTCCCCTTCCCCCCTCTCCCGTTTCCCCATATTCCTGGGCTCAAATTGGGTTATAGCTTTCCTATGAAAGCTATAAATTAGTTTCATAGTAGAGCTAGTACATATTTACTTCTCAATATAACATTTAGATAAAAATTTATATGACTTATTAGCACCTGAAATTTCCAATATTTTACATTCTTACCTCATTGGCTGACAAATTAATATTTTTCCCCTACTGTAACTTAACAATGTTAATTCCTAATGTCCTTTACTTTGTCCCTATTCTAGTATTTAGTTCTTTCCCATTCCTCAGCAATTATCATGATTTTCCAACATAATTCTAAAGTTATTTGCCGTTTTAAATACCTCAAATCTATAATACATTCACACTGATAGGTATTGGTCTGTGATTATGTTTTAGGCACGTGTACTAGTAGCTAAACCAGGGTAAGTTTGTTTAATTCGGGCTCAGGAGTTGAAGCCTTGCTGGAGAAAATGTTGTAATTGTATTAATAGGCTTCTGTTAAGGGAATGTTCAGTTCTCTTAGTTGAACAACTACTTACTTGTTGCCTATTTTACTCAGTGCCTAGACCAGGACTGGGCAATGGGAACCGGAAGAAAATAACATAGCTCTTCCTTTTTAAAAAACATTTCAAAAAAGACCTATTTCTCCTGCTGAGTGCTGGAGACAAACTAAAATAAAAATTAGTAACATTTAACAAATGCTTAGAAAGAAAAAACAATGTGTGTGGTCTTGACAGGAGCACACATAAGGGGCTCTTCACCCAGACACTCAGACTAGAGTGGGCTTGGCAGGTGTTATAAGAATAAAAGGATTCCAGGTAGAAAGATAACTTCAACCAGAGGAAACATGATTAGCCTCGTGTCTTTAAGGAGTTATAAATATTTTCAGTCTATTATAGGAATTGAGGCTGGGAAGAATGAAAAAAGATTGCTATAAGAGGAATTTGAATATACTATTTTTTTTAAGTCAATGAGTGTCAACAGCTTGAGTCAAAGAGGAGGGATTATGATTATGCATATAATGAGTCTGATTAGGGACTTCCAATGTAGATGCCTGCAAAGCACTCAAATAGACAGTTCTGAAACTTAGAATAGATATCTGGAGGGGGGGATATGCATCTGAGAAACATCTTTCTATAAGGGTAAGTGAATGCACAATTGTATACGACATCACTTGGCTATCAGAGGTCAAATAAGAAGACTGGGTTGAAGGCACTCCTTTAAGAATAGCAGTGAGATGTTCGAGTATAGAAAAGGGACTCGGCACCTGCCATATGCACCAAGGCTGGAGGGTTCAAACCCTGCCCCAGCCAGCTGAACAACAATGACAAGTACAATAAAAAATAGCGGGGAGTTGTGGCAGGCTTCTGTAGTCCCAGCTACGTAGGAGGCTGAAGCAAGAGAATTGCTTAAGCCCAAGAGTTTGAGGTTGCTGTGAGCTATGATGTCTCAGCACTCTACCAACAGTGACATAGTGAGACTCTGTCTCCAAAAAAAAAAAAATAAATAAATAAAGAAAGAAAGAAAGAAAGAAAGAAAGAAAGAAAGAAAAGTAGAAGAATCTTGAAGCATCTTAGAAAAGGGCAAAAACCTTAAGAGGAAAACCGAAAGTTGATAGTGCCACAAAAAATAAGATTTTAATAAGTCTGTGTAGAAGATGAATTCATTAAAAAAACCTAGAAAAAAAGACATTGAATTGCCATGTGGTCTCTAATAAGAAAGATCTAGACATAAAAGAAAGGGTATAAATTTCAAAGGAAAATATAAATATAATTGCACAAAATTAAAAGATACGTGTACCTCAAAAGACGAAATACATTAGAAAGTGATCTTCAAACCAGAAAAATATTAAATCAACTGCAGTATGTGGTTAAAATTATTTAATTGCATTCAAATTCTGTATAGCCAGTCATGATCCTAGAGCCTATACGTCTATAACATTGGGAGTCTGAGGTACGATTGATTGAAATCAGAATTTGAGACCAGCCTGAGCAAGAGAGAGACCCAGTCTCTGGTCTCTACAGAAAAAATAGCCTGGTATGCTCTTGTTGTCTTAGCTCCTTAGGATACTGAGACAAGAGGATCACTTGAGCCCAGGTGTTTGAGGTTTCAGGGAGCTATGACAATATTTTTGCACTCTAAGGGTGACGGAATGAGAACTGTCTCTTTATGGGGCACGGATTCATTTGGGAATATTATGAATACATACAAGGTGATACTATCAAAAGCTTACTGAGAAATTATCTTAGTAGAATAGAAAATATTGCACATTGAAAATTTCTATTTTCTGCATTTTGCTTCTAGAGTGCTGTGGTTTAGTATTTTGAATACTAAACTGGAATGTAGTAACTGGAATGGTACATTGTATTTTAATATAATTTAATACTTTATTAAATTAATTAGTTGTATCTTGTTAATAGGTCTATAGATAGTTTTAAAAGTCCTATCTATAGTCAGAAATAAATATAAACACTAAAAATATAAAACAAATTGTCATAATTACTTAACAATTAATTTCTTTCTATGTAACCAGATAGATATGCTGTGTTTTTTTTTCCTTATCAAAGAAGCTCAAAGGAGATTTGTATCTCATTGTGCCATGGATAAGAGTAATTGCTTAAACAGAATAAACCTGTAAACTATTTAGAAAGGCAAGATGCTCATGGCAAAAAGGATTGCATTCATACTAGGCAGGTGAAGAAGTTTGCATATTTAAATATTTATACTGCTGTTAAAAGGCTATGGAGTCATAAAAATAAGTTCTATTTAATTGGGCTATGGATGTGTAAAGAAACACTCAAATATGTTGCAAAGTCTTGTACCCTATATGAAGGAAGTTAATCAATATCTTTATGTAGAATGATTTTGGTAAAATCATGCTCCTGCTTGAGACTTTAGAATTTTATCTAACGTAGTACTTAAATTAACAATTGTAAAATCAACAGAGATGTGCACTGGGTTCTTTACTGTTTTCTTTCTATACCAGGGCACTTGGTGTGATATTCCATTGCAAAACAGCAAATCAACTCAACTCTAGTCATTAAAAATGAATGAAGAAGATCAAAAAGATCTCTCGGATAACAGTGTTCTAGGAAGTGCACGTTTTTTGAACTTGCAAGACTATATTGTGATATTAATTACTTAGGAGACATCAAAGGACAAACAAAAGCATTGAATCATTTTAATTCTTTTAAAATTCTGAGCTACACGTTCCAGCTGCTTCAGTGTTATTATTTATTTATTTCTCCATTTATAACAATCGAACACTGAAATTAATACACATCATTGGTAGATTTAATTTCTTATTTCTTTTTTAGGAAAAGATGGATTTTTGTTATTTACATCCAGGGCCATTAGTGATAAGGAGTCACAAAAGTCACTATGTGCAGTCTGGGTCATTGCCCTGCTCATCAACCAACGACCACTTCCTCACACCTTTCAAACAAAGTTTTTGCTTCTTTATAATTGATTTTAGACCAGTTCCAGTTTCAGGGAATAAAATGAACCAAAAATCCAGTGACAGATAATAGTTGAATAATGCACCGCTTATGTATGCTTTGTTAACATTCAGAGTGTCTGAATATTTCCCTGCTCTCTGTGTGAAATGAGAGTTTTTTTAAATAATTCAAGCTCAGTATGTTCCCTGTGATTAGATTCTGCAAAGGGGGGTTCTGATAAACATTAAAAAAACTATAGTCAAGCCCAATGTCATATACTAACATTGCCGTAATGTCTTTCTTACAAGTTAATTAACTGTCCTAGAAGTGATCCCTCCAATCACCCTCCCTCCATCCATCTCCCTCTCCTCACTCCTCCCCCTCCCCATAGTCTTAGGCTATAATTAGGTTATGGGATCACTTCTATAGTTTATCTTACAAGGGTACAAGTGAATCTTTCTAAGAGTAGAATAT
>CAUYQV010132314.1:0-13615 GCA_963574575.1 Galagoides demidoff
AACTGAGAAAATGACATGAAGGCTGTGTTGATCAGTTTGATGGAAGTATTTCGGATTGCATGTGAAATCCCCACACTGTACCCCAGAAGGGCATTAATGTACATAGTTACCATTCAATAAAATTAAAAAAAAAAAAAAAGAGTTCAAGGACATAATGCATTCTGTCATAAAGCTAACGTAGGAGAGAGTAACAAACCCACGGAATAATGTCCTGTTTGCAGTCCAGTTATGAAGAATAAATGTTTGTTGGCTTGAATAAATAGTTATACTTTTCCGAAGTTTCAATTAAATTAAATTAAAATCTTTGAGAGACTCGGAGGCAGAAATCTTTCAGGAAACTCAAGACTAACAATTCTCACATATTTCTGATCTTAAGTAGGCATTTCTTCCTAACAGGCTTAACCCTGGGAGCTCAGGTTAAGCAAACAGGTCATTTTCCTTGACAATGGAGGGTAAACAGGACCCTGTAGCCTGAATGAGTTAATTGCCTTCCATTTCTGAGTCTTGCTCAAAGTACCTCTGGGTGAGAAAGTTTCCAGGACAAAGAAAGAGCCACAGCTGGCAGAAAAATCAAGGGAAATTTGCTTGTTTTGGCCAAACATCCCATTCTATGGGATAAAGAAAGAGGGAGAAAAACACAGTTTAAATAAGCAAGTAAGAATGTGGAGGACAGAACCCTCTCTGCTCATGTCAAAAGGGAGGCTCTGCTTTGTATTTTGAAAACCGAGATAGATTGAAGTCAAACATATTTACTTAATAAAAGTAAAAAAGAACAGCTGTGGAAAATATTTAGAAGATGCATCATAGAGAATCACACATACAGATGTAATTACAGTGTAGACATTGACAATAGTGCCAGGACATCCGGTTTCCTTCTAAGACTTATTTCCCTGAAATAAAAAACAACTTTGTGATTAAAATGATAAAATCAATAAATGTCACAGTCATAAAAGATTCAAATAGCACAGACAGACGTGTTACTACCTATCACTTTTGAGTACCTATTGTGTGCCAGGGGATGGTCTAAGCCAGGCGTCCGCAAACTGCAGCCCGCCTAGGACATTTACCCGACCCGCAGGCTATGTTTGTGCCACTGCCTGTCCTGCTTAGCAGCCGACTTGTCCTGGGACCCTCAGTCCGGCCCTCCAACGGTCGGAGGGACAGTGAACTGGCCCCCTGTTTAAAAAATTTGAGGACCCCCGGGAGCATATAAATTTATTCAGTCCTCTGAATGCTGTGAAAGTTATTCTTATCATCATCCCTGTGTTAGCAGGTGGGCAACTTAGGCTCAGATGGGAAGTATCTGGCAAAGATGACTCGGCTTCTAAGGTGGGCCCAGGTAGTTGGATTCCAAAGCTTCGTGCACAGCAACTGCTCTCACTCCCTGAAATCTGGAGAGGTTGCTTAAGGGAGAAAGGAGAAGGCCACAGTCAGGACTCACCACCTGTCACCCCCCACACCTCTAATCCCATCACTGCCGGAGGGAGGAAAGGAGACAACTAATCTCCACCTACCTGCAACTTTCCTGATTTTAAAACTGAAGTCTTGCCTCCAGGAATCCCTTGGTCCTGTTCAAACCAGGATGGCTGTTCACCCTATGTCACCCTATGCAGTGAGGGCATCACAGATAACGATTTATAGCTTTCCCATGAATATATAAATGTACTTCACAACTTTGCTGTCACACATGCACACACAGAAGTGCCCCTCTGTGACCTGTTTCTCTACTTTCTCCTCGCCTCTCTTTTAGTGACTACACATGTGTTTATTATGGACAGTTGCTCAGAGAACCACCCTGCCTGGCTGCTCTGTTAGAGGGGGGAAACTGTATTATAAATGAAGAGGGTTAATGTTGATGTTTGGGGAAGAAGCTAACACTTTAAGGAGAAAAGCAAATGGAAGGGGGGATATGAAAACAATAATAATAATGCTAAAATTTCCAGAAACAAAGTGCTTCAGACAAATAATGAGAATAATTTTATTTTCAGAAGAAGGGAAGTCTTGGTTGATGAGAGTCAGGGGATCAGTAATCCAGTTCTTGTCTCACCCCTGGAGAGCCATATGACCAGGGATGAAACCTTCCACCTCAGTTTCCATATCTATAAAATGGGTATAGTAAGTCATGCCCAGCCAATTGCAGAGACTGCCTACGAGAATCAAGCAAGTGTAAAGCACTTTGATGAATTACATAGAGAGAAGGCATTATTATTAGCATCCTAAAGCAGGGATCCATAACCTGTTAGGCATGAGGGGCCAATTTCATGGAAGACAAGTTTTTCACAGACAGGAATGGGAGGAGAAAAGGGAGATAGGACAGGAGGTGGAGCTCAAGTGGGAACTCTGTGTGGCCCATAGACTGGTGCCAGTCTTCAGCTGCAAAATTGGGGACTGCAATTCTAAAGATTTTTCCATCAGTTTTTATTGTGATAGCTGAAGCCTGGTTCAAAGAAAGACATTACTAGGTGATAAAAGGGTCTAAGCTGGTGAGTCCCACATTTGAGCATGTATAGGATTTACCCAGGATGTGTATTAAAATGAGATTCAGCTAGCCTGGGCAAGATAGCAAGACATGGTGGCACAGGCAGGAGGGTCACTTGTGTTCTGGAGTTGAGATTGCAATGACCTATGGCCACAACACTGTACTCTGGGCTGGTGACAGAGTGAGGTCCTATCTCTAAAAACAAAAGAAAGAAAGAAAATCAGGACCTCTGCTGCAGACATAATACATTCGATTCTCCAGGACTGCCGCCTGCACATTTGTCACCGTGATGAGTTCAGCCAGGGAATTCTGGTGCAATCCATTCAAATTCATGACCTGAAGGCCAGGTCATCACACAACAGGGGCCACCATTCACTCGCTCAGCAGTGTGGATGGCAGCAGCTTAGGCTGTGTAATGCCAGCCTGGAAGGAAGCCTGGCCCTGTGATCATCAAGCCCCACTGAAAACTGTCAGGAAAGCCCCTTGACCCTGGGCTAACAACAGGGAAAGGGGCGTGGACTTCTGCTGAGGACATACTGTGCATTGGAACTTTTCATATACATTACCTTTTAAAATTTTATTTATTTTCTGAAGGTAAATTCAGACGACACAGAATTAAGCATTTGAAAGTCTACAGTTCAGTGGCTTTAAGTGCGTTCACAATGTTGTACGCCCATCACCTCTCTCTAGCTCCACATGTGCCACCTTTACTTAAGCCTCGCTAAATTTCAAGAGGTCAAATATTTGTTATTCACATTTTCAAGTGGCTGGAGGAAGGCTAAAAGAGCTTTATAATTTGTCCAAGATTGGACAATGAATAAGGGTCGAAACTGGGATTCAAATCCATGCCAACCAACCAAGGCCCTCTCAAAACATGAGTGGAAGGAGGAAGCCTGAGGATTTCTTATTTCATGGAAGGTATTGAAACAATTTATGATGTTGCAGCTTGAAGTTCATAATGTTAGTCTAACTAAATCAGTAGCTATAATGCTGTACCACTGCCTCCCTGTCTCTATTCCCTGTTTCTAATCTGTTAATATCCTACCTGGACGCCCAATCACAAGTTTAAGTTTAACCACAAGGTATATCAACAACTTTCCCCTGACATAAAACCTCAAGAATAGAGAAGGATGGCAAAGCACTCTCCTAGACTGTAGGTAAACTCATAGGGAACAGCATCTGATGGGAAGTCTCTTCTGCTCTGGGGGCCACATCCAGGTAGGTTAAACACCAGTGTCTGACGCAAGTGGAGCAAATGCACTTTTAGGGTGGCTGGGTCGTATCGCCCAACTGGGGCATTTTCAAAAGACTACTTGGACTGGACACCAGAACCACAGGCCAAATCAGGGCTGTCCAAGACAAATAACGATGTGAGGTTATTCTACTTATATGGCCTCTTACCAGGAGGCTGAAAAACCATCACTCCTCAGCCACGTCCAAAATCAGGAGATGAGCACACAAGGCATACTGAGAAATAAACACTTACACTATTTAACTCAGCTGGGAAAACCAAGCCAAGCGAAATAGCCATAAAGGTTTATGTGCAGTCAATTGCAAAACTCAGTAGGAGAATGAGGAGCGAAAAGGAAGGACACAGAAAATATGGACCTGTCCAACCCAAGTGAATATCAAAAACCCAGTACATATAAAACACGAAGAAACATAAACCCGCAGTGAGAGCTTGTACCAGACCAATTAAGTCCAACTCAAATGGTTGTAAAAGAAAATGCGTCTTGAAACTAGAGCAAAATCTAAATGGAAATCAGATGACTTCAGAGAAGAAGAGCCAGCAGATGACTCATAAAAAAAATAACCCTTGAAAAGGAAAGTTAGCAGAAAAACAGAGAGACATCCAAATAAAATGGAGTTTGCTAGTTCAAGGTCTGGTCCAGCAGAAGGTTCCCCGTGGCTTATCAAGTCAGAGACACAAATCTTCCTTCTGGAACAGGTCCCTCCTTTGGGTTGGGGAGGTTAGGCAGATGGCTGGGGTGAGAGAGAGAAAGAGTGTGTGTGTGTGTGTGTGTGTATAGCGCTGAGTGAGATAAATAAGGAGTTGCCTAAGGCTCAGCAAATGAGTTCCCACACTCCCAGACTCCCTGACTCCCAATTCGCAGTCCGTCTGCCTGTGGGCCCTCGCCGGACCCCTGCAGTGTAGAGACATCAAGCCTGTGTGGGTTTAAAGTAAATACCACCTGCTCCTTGGCAGCCGGTGTTGCAAGTAGTAAGGATGGACTGAAGCTCTTAGCCGGGTATTTAATGAAGAAGGAAGGGACAGAGGGAAGGAAGGAAGGGAAGGAGGAAGGGAGGAAAGAAGGAAAGAAGGAAGGAAGGGACAGAGGGGAGGAAGGAAGAACTTTACTGGGCACAGCAAACCTTTGACATGTGCCCACTTGGCGAGAACTTTTGCCTCCTCTGTGTTGCAGTGTTCTGTAAGAAGCTGTCCTTTGTTAGTGGATTATGACTGCTTTCCCCATTCTGTTTTGTGTGAGGGAGGAGTAAGGGTTTCAGAATTTAAAGGTCTGGACTCAAAGCTTAATAATTTCCCCTGGTGGCAGAATGGCAAATTTATATTGGGCATATATCTTTCAGTCTTCAGTTTTCTGTCTGTTAATGGGGAAAAGTATCACTTCTCTTGGTACTTGTGAAGACAGAAATAATCATCAAGAGTGCCCAGGGGATTGTCATGTGTGCTCATGATAAATGTTGCTTCTTTCTCTTTCTCCAAGTTGGAAAGAAATGGTTAAAGGCTCAGAAGATGTAAGTCCTTACTTAAAAAGTCAAACAGTAGTTAGTAGCCAGGTCAGGACTAAGAGTCAACGCTTTTGCCTTTACCCTCAGCATGGATGCTAACCTCAGCCTGCCCAGCGTCCCTGCAGCCCACCCTGTGTTCGGGTGACCAGCCTTTAGTACGCCAGCTTCTAATTCATGAGCTCTGCCTTTAGACTTAACACGGGGTAAGTCACTCCACTTCCAGCAGGCAAAACATGGACCTGCAGGGTGGGAGAGGCCTTAGTGCACCCAGGAGGGAAATTCTAACCTATGAAGGTCAGAAGTTCATAGAAAACTGATCTCAGGCTCCTCATCCTGGTTCCCTCAGGTTCCCCAGTATAAATGGGTTCCAGTTGCCCAGCATGGTCACTTGCTTATCCTATATCTGTTATAGGCTTATATCCACTTCCCTGTCTTACTCTCTTTCTGCTTTCTGGGTCTCAGCTAATCCACCTGCACCTAAATCCTTGTCTCAGGCTCTGCTTTGGGGAAACCCAACTAAGCCACTATTTGTTTACTCTGTCTTTTGTAGAACTCTGACATGGTTTTGCTTTCTGCTTAACTGTTGAGTACCTTACCCAATAAGAACCTGTGATAAGGGCTCTGAGGATTTGTTGTTGGTGGTGTTTATACAGGGTCTCACTCTGTCATCCAGGCTGGAGTGCAGTGGTGTGATCCTTATTGCCACTTCTAACTCCTGGGTTCAAGTGATCTTCCCACCTCAACCTCCTGAGTGGCCAGGACTACAGATGTGCACCACCATGTGAGGCTAATTTTATGTTTTTATTGTCCAAGCTTGTTTTGAACTCATGGCCTCAAGTGCTCTTCTTTTTTGAGCATGTATTATATGCCGGTCAAAGTGCAGAGGGAAAAAGCTAATACAGCGAGTTAATATAACACACACTAAAAAAACAATGGCACTGGTGTAAGTTATAGTAGTGGAGGACAAATAATGTTACCTCTTCCTTCCTCATACAGAGCGAAGGTAATTGGCAGCCACACCTGAGATTTTAATCGTGTTAAAGAACGGATGAAATGCCGTGAGGTCTGGGGCTGCTTGGCCACACCAGAGGCCTCTTCTAGAGCAGAGCTCCTCAGTGAGCTTTTGGAGGTGCAGAGGGGTGTGCAGTGCTAATTTAAGGTGGGTGCTAAAGACCTAAAAACATAAACATTTAGGGAGAAGTTATAGGTGACTATGGGATGGGAAAAGTGGGCAAGGGGGAGGTCCCAGCCGTGACATGTCCCATAACAAATTTCCACAGGGGCATGACTAATGAGCCTACAGTGGGTTTCCTTAAATGTTGTATTGTATTGGGAGATAATTCCCCTCTGTTGCCCCCAACCTATTTTAGGCATAAGCCACACAATTGCTTTGTGTCTGCCAACTCTCGGGCTGGGTAATGAAATAGTTCACATTTCCCTTACCCTCAGGCGGAGCAGAGAATATAGCAGCAAAATACAAGTCCCTACACAGAGGAAACAGGGTTTCACCACATAGAAGGGAAGGTGCACTGGAGCCTGAATGTTTTATAAAGTGACTCCAGAGTTGAGACTGCGGGCATAAGGGACACCGAATGATCAGGTTATAAATTCCTGTGAGGAGGCTCCCATTCCAGGCATGCTCCAGTTGGCTATGTTAGGCTAGCAAGTGATTCAGTCCCCACTCAGATCTGCCCATTTCAAATGTGCTTTTTAAAACCCTGGTTTAAAATGTTTTTCACATTGGCTAAACATAGAAGATAAAGAACTTGAAGATTCATCAGATTTGTGCTTTCCTCTTTTTCCCATCTAATCATCAGAGGAGAAATTAGTTCTTCTACATTTTATTCATCTTGAAAATTGTGAGTGGGTCACATACAAGCACACACACACACACACCCTATAGTTTACTTGGGAAAGTGCACGCTGAAGGTGAAGGTGTATATATACATTTGTATGCCACTGCATTTTTATGGCTGGCCCTGCACGGAAGGAAATCCTTGCTTCGGGTCTCTATACAAGAACTGGTGATCAAGCTACTACAATGATAACCATTACAGTGTTCGCATTGGCTGGAAAAGAGCGACATGGTCCGTGGTCTTCTATATACATGTCTATATATTTAGTACAATAAAAAGCCCAATCTCTTCAAGGTTCCTAAGTATTTTGTGCGATGTTACAGAAGAAAGCATTCATTTATTCATTCATTCATTTAAGAAATACTTACCGAGTTCCTTATATACATCAAGCATTGTTATAGACACTTGGGATCAATTTGGAGACCAAAAAAACCTCTTCTCCTGTGAAGTAACTGGGAAAGACTGAAAATAAACAATAGAAGTAAGAATAAATAAGTTACATACTGTGTAAATGCAATGAAAAGGATAAAAACTGGAATGCCGTGAAAATGATTGGGAGTGGGTAGGTTGTGAGTTGCTATTTTAAACTGGGTACCCAGACCAGGATTCATGGAAAAGGGACAGTTGTATGAAGACTTGAATAGGAATAATATGTGAACAAAACAAACAGGAAGCCCAGGGAATCTTCCTGACTGGGCTAGAAGCTTTGCTTGTTGCTGACTGTGTCTGTAGAATTCCACAGGGAGGCAGCAGATGCCAGTGATGACTGCGGCCCGGGAGGAACTTGGACAATGACGGCTTTCACTGCCGGTTGCAGAGGGAGGTCTCAAGAAATCTGTTTTTGAACTGTTTATCAAGGCGTTCCTCCCTTTCCTTATTTCACGACATCAGCGGGATCTACCTATGTGCACTGCTCTTTGCCATGGCAGCTTTCACGTATTGGGAATTTATCATGTGCCATGTGCTGGATGCGTTATCTCATTGAACCTTCTTATAATCTCTTGGCTTTATTTTATGATAATGTCACTTCTCAGATGAGAATACTGAGGCCAGCAATCATAGCACAAATAAAGGCAGGCATCAGGGTTTGCCATCAAGTCCTTTGGACCCTAAATTGGTAGAAAAAATAATAATAAACTTTTAGATGAGGTTGTGAAACTTACTTGTTTCAGATTAGGTGCAATTCAATGAATTTAAAAGCAAGAGCCCTGTAAATTAACAACACCAGGGTGATGGAAATAGCTGGCATTTTCTGAGCAACACTAAGTTGCTAAATGCTTCACGTACCCTGTGTCATTCAATCCTCACTCACTGTTCTGAACTGCTTCAGACGAGGAAGGGAAGTCACCCCCGTGGGCCCACTCCACGGCAGGCATTGTACACTTTACTGTACCAATGTCCTCCCCAGATAACTCCATTTGTAAATGTAACGTGTGATCAACACAAATAAACAACACAACATTATATAAAGTGAAACAAAACCTAGACAAAAATCTTTCCTTCCCTTTACTTTTCCATAATTAAAAAAGTAATTATCTGTATCTGAAGCTACATAAAGATGATATCTGAATATTGTACATTTTTTAGGCAGTGTAGACTAATATAACATGAAAATTATGTCTCTTTTAGTCTTGCTACCTAGAAAGAATTGCCTATAACATTTTTTTTCTGGCAATAACTATTAGGATTTCAGTTAAGATTTTTATGTCTTTAGTTCTTGATTTATCAACTACGGAACACAGCTACTGACTCCTTGCTAGTTCATTGATACCCAACAACCTCCCAATTTCCGTTAACTCTTTTCTTGTTGTTTTTTTAGCTTTTTTCTATTGATTAATTTTGGAACTTTGAATAAAATATGTTAAGTCTCCAACTTTTTTTTTAGCCAAGTTCTCATTAACTGTGTTCCCAAAATTGAAGTGACATAATTATACCTTACTGTAGCCTCAAATTCCAAGCAATCATCCCACCTCGGCCTCCCAAAGTGCTGGGATTACAGGCATGAGCTACTGCACCAAGCCTCTACTTTTAGTAGATAAAAGTTAGAACCTGCCGGTTAACTTTTTATTTTTTTAAACAAAGAGAGGAAATTATTACATTTGTATTTACTCCATCTCTTGTGGTCCAGCATCCTCCTTTTTTTTTTTTTACCACTGGCTGGTCAAAGTTTTCTCCAATAGGAATTAATTCACCCCCAATGCTGGTTACATCATTCAGTTCTCTGGGTAGCCTCCTAGGGAAGTCAAAACCCATACCATTTCCAGAAGTGGTGGAGGGAGTCAGAAACTGGTTGGCTCCAGTGGTAAAGTGTCCCCAGAAGTTGCTGCAGTGTTAGGGGCACTGAGGCTGGGCAGCTGCTGGGGTTCTGTGAGACTGGCCAGGCCCAGGGAAACTGAGATTGTACATTGGTTGTAGTAGGTGCATCTAACACTGTCTTACCACCTCTTTCTTTTGCCTCAATTTCTTATTTTTTAAATATAGTATTTTCTTGAGCATTATGAAAATTGTTAAAGTTTGTTAACCTTCTATTCTATTCCCTGAGATTCAGGGTTCTTCTGCTTATCTTGACCCTTCATTTGATTGGATTTCATCAGATGTTTGAGGTTTAAGTACTTGTTAGTTTAGTAATTGAAGAATATTTATGATGACAACAAACACTTTACCAATGCTTACCACATGCTAAAAACTATTATAAGCACCTTTTTGTTAAGCATCAACTCCTCTAATTGTCACATCAACCAAGGATCTGGGTCCTACTTTGATTCTCATTTTACAGATATGGAAGTGGAAACTCAGAGGCTATCACATAGTTGCTAGAGACTGAGCTCTTTTTTTTTTTTAATTTTTCATTATTACGGTTACATAATAGTTGTATATTTTTATAGGGTGCATGTGATCTTTGGATAGAGACATACAATGTGAATTAATCAAATCAGAGTAACTAGGGTAGCCAGAGTCTGGGCTCTTCTCACCACCACCTAACATTTGGTGTTGTATTTGGTTTGCATTTAGATTTTACTTTGATCAAGCTGTTGCAACAGTAGTACAAAACTCAGTGGTACTTGTGGAAACAAGCTCCAATTGTGCCCCAGACCCACTCTCTTATTTTTCCACAGCAGACATTGTTTGGGCAGGCATGTGGCTGTCTCAAGGAAGGAACATGCTATAAAAGTGCTCTTGTAGATCAACATGGGCTTCAGTTCTGGCCAACGCAATGTGAACAGGCAGCTGTTTGAGCTTCCTGAAGAGACCACTCACTATACCTGATGTGCCTTCTCTGTTGACCCTCCCCGACTTGTTGAGAGGAGGGTGGCTTTGGACCATGAAGATGAGGGCCACCTCCTAGGAGTGATGGAGGGGGGATTTTGAAGTCTTGCTCCCCTGATCACTGCATGGAATGCATCTTCCAGACCAGAACTGAACTACCCCAATACGGATTTACATGTGAGCAAGGAATAATAAACTTTTATTTAAGCTATTAGTATTTGTGCACATTTTGTTGCTGTTGTTGTTACTTGCAGCCTAATATGATCCCAATTGATGTGGTTTTGAAAGGCTTCTAATAAAAAAGATAGTCGTTGCCAGGCCCGTGTCTAGTTCCTCAGCCATGTGCAACATACTTTGTGGTCTCTTCCCATATTTGCATACATACTCTCTCTTACTTAACTTTGGAACTAGAATTGGCTATTTTTTATGGTTCCTGAAGACTATCTTTCCTTCCCCTTCACTCTCCCTCTCAGTATACACTAGAATCTCTATGAGTTGACCACCCGAGGGAGTGTAACAAACTGGTCAGCACACAGAGGTGGTCAACATAAGGAGCTAGGGCTCCTGTACTGATATGTTTGTGTGGTGCATGTCTGGTCTATGAAAATTAGGACAACTGCAGGAAGTGGTCACTGTAGGGAGGTGGTCAACTACTGTAGTTATATCACCATTTACTTAAACTGATAGTGTTTACTTACATTGATATGATTAAATATTCACTGATGAGGCAAATTATTAATTTTGCTTACATTTTTTCTTCAGCATAATTTTCTTTTTTCTTTCTTTTCTTTTCTTTTTTTTTTTTTTTTTGAGACAGAGTCTTACTCTGTCACCCTGTATAGAATGCCATGGCATCATCATAGCTCACAGCAATGTCAAATACCTGGGCTCAAGTGATCCTCTGGCCTCAGCCTCCCATGTAGATGTAACTACAGGTGCCTGCCATGACACCTGGCTCATTTTTCTATTTTTAGAGAGATGGGGTCTTGGTTTTGCTTAGGCTGGTCTTGAACTCCTGAGCTTAAGAAACCCAACCACCTAGGCCTCCCAGAGTGCTAGGATTATAGGCATGAGCCACTGTGCCTGGCACTATATAATTTTCTTTTTAAGAAGCATGAGTTTTCTTGACAACTGTGAAGGTATCTTTAATCCTCCTATTATAACAAATAGTTATTTTTATTTTCATTTTATAGCTGAAGACTTTGAGGCCTTTTTTGTTCTCTAATGATAATAGTGAGTAATCTATTTGGTTTGTGCATTATCACAGACCCATTCAAGCTCACTGAATGCTCAATGATGCCTACTATTATCCCCACTTTACAGAGCGGAAAGGCAAGGCAATAGAGCGAAAGTGATTAGCCACGGGTCACCGAGTCAGGATTCAGAATTGGGTGTTGCTGACCTCAGAGCTTGCACATATCTTAACCCTCTTCCTTGAGAATGGCCTGAGGAGAAGAGAGGGACATTTCACAATATTTAAAACTTAGGACAGTGTGAGCATGACCAGACAGAATAGCTCAGACTAGCCTGATCAGAAAGGAAGGCAGATGTTATTGACCAGTTCATACCAGATAAATATCAGCCCTGTCTTAACTAAGAACTCCTGACTCATCCTGACTCAGCCTAAGAAAGACAAGTTTTTTTTTTTTTTCTGCTGCTGGTCTGTAGATGAACCTGTACATTTTGCTTTAAAGTAGAAGAGGCCAGGCATGGTGGCTCACACCTATAATTTAGCACTCTGGGAGGCTGAGGAGGATCCTTTGAGCTCATGAGTTCAAGAACAGCCTAAGCAAGAGCAAAACCTCATCTCTACTAAAAAAATAGAAAGATTAGCCCAGTGTGGTGGTGCACACCTTGGTCCCAACTACTCAGGAGGCTGAGGCAAGAAATTGCTTGAGCCCAAGAGTTTGAGATTACTGTGAGCTGGGCTGACACCATAGCACTCAACCCAGAGAAGCACAGTAAGACTGTGTCAAAAAAAAAAAAAGCAGAAGAATAAATGGCAGATGGCTACAGACTTCCACTTTCCAAACAGAAATGTGAGCCTCCAAGGAATTAAACAACTTGCCTACAGTCCTACAGCTAACGCAGTAGAAGGAGGAACTTAGCCAGAGTCCTCAGTTTCCAGAATCCAGGCTTCCCTCCTTATATTGAGACATCTTCCGTGGCTGTGCTCTGAAACCACTATCCAGGGGACTTGTGTAATAAGACTCCTTAGGGCCTGTCTCGAAGATGACTTGGATGCTAATATTGACACTTCCTTGAGAGATATTTTGATGATTTAAGGGAGTCCATAATAGGATCTTTAAAATCAGAGCTGTTCCAGAAAATCTGGGTACCTGTCACCAGGACAGAGACGTTGGAAGTAATGAGAGCAGTAATGAGACATTAATGAAGTAATGGCCTAACTCCTGCCTGTGGAGTCAGCGCCTTCCTGCATGTAAATAAATAATGAATTACAGAAATCACATTACCTGAGATTTACAGAATATCTCCCAGCTGTTTGAAAAAGCTGCCTCTCCCCCAGGATCAGTCAGAGGAAGTTTTTTTTTTTTAATTACCTTGAACTATTAAGATTACCATTTAGTAGGGAATAATTGTTTCCTATTGAGCTCTCGAATGTGCTTAATTATACTTGGAGAACAATTTGTTTGAGCTTTATAAATAAACTTGAATATTACCTAAGTCTCTTTTTTAAAATCCACCCTGGGAATATGCTACTAATAGAAATGAAATCAATGTCTACTCAATTCCCAGACTAGCGGTGTATCCTTAATCCAGTCTATAAAATTAGTATTATAATGCTCACCTCTTGGGGTTGGTGAAGGCCGAGTAATGGTGATCAGCCACTGGCTACCTACCAGCCTGTTCCAAGTGCTTTATGTAGATTAACTCCTCATCCTCACAACAACCCTATGAGGTAAGAATTGTGGTTTCCTTAAATGGGAGACTGAAGCACAGAGAGGTTAAGTAACTTGCCTTAGTCACTCAGCCCCTTAGGGATAGACCTGGGATTTTAACTCAGACTACCTGACTGTTTCTGCAGAGCTCATCCTCTAGGAAATAAGAGGGAGGTCAACTCAGTACGGAGGTTGGTAATAAAATTTCATGGGGGCTCTGCGCCTGTGGCTCAATCGGCTAAGGCGCCAGCCACGTACACCTAAGGTGGCGGGTTCGAATCCCCAGCCCGGGCCCGCCAAACAACAATGATGGCTGCAACCAAAAAATGGCCGGGCGTTGTGGCGGGTGCCTGTGGTCCCAG